>JASDQU010309653.1:8252-20368 GCA_032191745.1 Picea mariana
AACAATCTAGAGAAAGATCTTTCTAGAAGTGGAAGCTTCTATTACATCTTCTTACATTGATTTGTTCATATTTATAAAATATGTCTTATTAATTAATGTCGGCCTTTATTACATGGAAAATATATTATTCTATCTATGTGATGGGTTGGGAAGGCTAGGTCCCTAACAAATGTTGCAAAGGTGGAGATTCTTGAACATGCGACAACCAATCTACCAAGAATAGGATACGAATGATATGACGGTTCGAGGTAGTTCAACCTGTTTATAACAACAGATCAACCCAGAATAAGATACATCGGGTTGATAATTACTACAGTTAGTTTTTTTAACTGTGGAAGTTGTAATATAAATATATGTATCCCATAGAGGCAAAGAAGTAACAGAGTTGTAAAGCTTGCGGTTTGTGGGTTATTTTTTGTAATTTGGGAAATTGAGAAATGAGAGTAATTGATTCCCTTGTCTCTTGTTATTGTTTTATGTAACCTATTGTACCTTGTTTGCTTGTTTTCTCTATGTTCGAGTCCCCAACACTAGCAGCCTAGCAAATGGTTTATACCTTAATATGGTTAGAATTGGTAAGGAATCCCTATTCTAGCGAATGATAGCATTGTAATGACGATTGCAGTAATGAGTGCCCACTTTGCTAAAACCTTACACATTGTAATAATGAGTGCCCACTTTGCTAAAACCTTACACATTGTAATAATGAGTGCCCACTTTTCTACAACAATGTAATGACGGTTTGTCCTATGATTATGCCAAGAAAGATGATTATGTCAACCCTATCCACCTCAATATTGAAGGAGCTTGCAATAACATAGGTAAACCATGGCATGCCTTCCTTCTTCTGTTGCATGATCATAGTCCTACTTCAACTTTGGCCAAGGAAAGCTAAAGGAGATGTTGGCATATGCTTACTTAATCCTTGATGTTTTATTATTTTGGCATGTAACCAAGCACACAAATAAATTTCACGGCATTGATGAACTCATGAAATGGTTGCATTGGGTTTATGATTTTACTTAGCATGTTGTGTTTATTATGATATAGTAGGTTAGAATGAATAAGCTCTTTAGCATGAGCATTAGATTTACTTGTTTGTTTCGTTTACTTTATTTATTTCTGCATTTTCTTTTTGCATAAAATAAAAAAAATAAAATGTTTATTACATGTACATATTTTTCTCTAAGATGTGGTGCTACTAACATGTGCTTGGATATATTTCATCTACGCATGGATTTATTTCTCTCTTAGGGAATGGGAGATGACACTTGTTTCTTCATTGTCCCATGTATTTGACATCTATTGGTTGAGAATGTTTTAGGTCTATAGGTTTTGCAAATTCTGGAGTACTCATGCACTGTCGAGATGAGCACATGTCCTTGAGTAGGAGCCAGTTGTTACACCTTAAATTCCATTCAGTGTACCTTATATTTTTTCACTAGACGCGGACCATCATATGTGTAGAATATGTGCCTTATTGTATCATGATGAGCCAAAAGCGTAATACCCCAAGGCCGAGCCCCAACTGAATTGTAAACATGTTTTGTAGGCTGATGAGTCAAGTGATTATAAGCTAGGAGGCTTATGTGATGCTTAGGTCAGAGAGCCTAGATGCTAAAGGCCAGTGAGCCTATTTTTGTATATGTAAACACTCATATCATTAATATAATTCATCGTTGCGTGTAGACCGACCATGATAAAAGAGTATGGGGGACTAAGCTCCACTAGGAAGGGAAAGGGAGGGCTAAGAGACTAGGAAAGGGGATAAACTAGAGGGCTTATCTCAAAAGGAATATTATATTATTATTTCCTAAAGACTATGGTGAGGATAATTGCTTTATCCTAAGTCTCATGGAAGAGAGAATGAATCCCAATTGGAGAGAAACGAGCTCCAAGAGAGTCATGTGTCAATCATGGCGCATGAAAATATAGGTGGGGGGAAATAGTTTATTTTGCCATCTCTCCCCATTCACTTATGCACTCATGCACGGATCTATCCCCTCCAACATCGACCCTTGTAACTTGCACTCACCTTTGGAACCAACAAGTACCTTAAGCTATCCCATACTTTTCCTGTGAAGCACAACGCACCTATACTTTTCTTGAGCCCGTATCATTCCTTAACGGTTCGTTGTTGCTGCCATCATCTGTTATATACCTGATCTTTGTTGCTACCATCACCCTTACATAATTGACTAAGGAGCTGGACTAAGAAGTAGGTTTCGAGGCCTGTGGTTTGAAGAGGCGGTTTGTCAGGCCCGTGGATTGAAGAAGCAGGTTGTCGAGCTTGTGGTTTGAAGAGGCGGTTTGTCAGGCCCGTGGACTGAAGAAACAAGCTGCCAGGCCTGTAAGCAACTCTCTCCAGGTGAAAGAGGTTGTTGGGGAAGTGATTTCCCCAGAGGGAGCCCAACGACAGCTATAATGCTCTGAGAATTCTTGTCCAGCCTGTTGCTAAAGCCCTGGAAGGGAAGTTGGGCAGTCAAAGCACTATTGAGCATAGAAGGGGCACACTTCCTGGGGTGGGACATACATGTGGAGAATGAGAGGTTGTAGGCTGTTAGTGCGAGTTGGCTCATGGGACGAAATCCTTCCCGTTAATTGTGAAACTTCCAGTTGTCTCAGCCTAGCCTGGGAATCCCTTTACCTGGGTGGAGTTTAGTCCCAGCTTGGGTGTGACCCACTGTTGAGAGTGATGAGAAGCATGGTCTAAGGCTGGGAGGTTCATGGAAGGTCTGCACACAGTCGGTGGTCTTCTATAAAAAAATATGTATCAATTATGTGTTCATTTGCATGCTTTGTATTTGTACATGTCTTATATTTATGAGTTTTGCCTGTATATGTTGTATGTATAGGCTTACTGTTATTTCCACATTAATTTGTGTATTAGCAGAATGTAATTGTCTATTAAGTTTTCTGTGTATGAAGTTCCGCAATATTTTCTGTGTGCCATAGCCCAATGAGACTATGGTTGGGTATGTACATTTTTTAATATAAAAAACATGAGAAGTTCTCAATGTGGCAGTCCCCGCCCTGGGAGGCTCGGGGTGTGCTACAAGTTTGGTTTCAGAACTTAGAAAGAGTGTTTTATGGAGTATCGTGGCCCAACCTGGGTGGCTGGGGATATTACAATATGGTATCAGAGCTCCAGTTTTCAACACTGAACCTGGATGGGTCCTGTAAGTGGAAATTGAAGTAAAAGTTTCAGAGGGAATTGTTGTCGAAATGGACAAAATTGGAGTTTCAGAATGTCCATGAGTGCCAAGAGGGCGCTGAGAGCACCTTAACTATGTCTGAAAGCTCAGAAGGTGTAGCAGTTCGAGAAAGCCAACAAAGGAAAGAAACCACAATAACCGTGGTTTTGGGGCCACAAAGTTAAGATTTGGGGTCGTTGGATCTATTCAGGGGAAGATAGTTCCCTCACCACCGTCAGATCTAGAGAATTAGTGTGGTTTTTAATCCCTCAAGTCCTTCGGACTTTGTTGCTTCGAAAATTTTTAATTCTTTGATGAAAAGGAGGTAAAATCCCCGAAGCTCAAAAGTTCCAGAGTGGATCTACGTCGTATATAATTGGGAGAAGTGCTTGACTGTTGGATTTGGCCAAGGACATATCTGAGTCGTTAGATCAAGCAAAAATTAGGAGGTGAGGTGGAGTGGTGAAGATCAGATCCCAACTGTCAGATCTGTGCATGAGCGAATGTGAACTGTAGATCTCACGACAGTTCGAAGGTTCGACACTCTGGGAGAAGCGAGTCCTTAAGCTGCCAGAAGGGAAATCTCTCGAAGTCCCGAACTCCGGAGCTAATCTAGACCATTTGTGTTTGAGGACACATGTCCATAGATTAGAAAGTATTCGGGAATTCGACGTTTGAGAGATTTGGGATGTAGTGAAGTCTCGAAGTCCCGAAGTGGTTCTACATCGTAGATCGTTTGGGAGAAGGCGAACCGTTGCATTCCCCAAGTGGTTCGACAGTTCATCACTATGGGGAAATATGTTTGTGGTTGCGAGGAAGGAAGAGTTCCCCAAAGTTATGAAGTCCGGAACCAATTCAGACTGTCCTTTAATCAGAGACACGTGTTCACATATTAGCTTGTTCGAAAGTTCAGTGTTTAGGTATTTTGACATGCTCTGGCGTAGAAAGTTTCGAAGCCCCGTAGCCCCGAAGCTCTGGGAAACAATTGTTCGAAAATTCAGCATTTGGGAGTTAAAAAGTATGTGGGTGTAGAATCTTCTAGAGCCCAAAGTGCCCAAGTTCTGAAATGTCGGAATGATGTGGCATGATGGAATCACCTAGAGTGACATGGACCTGTTCAGAAGTTTGAAAGTTCGAAAGTTCGAGAGTTTTGAAAGATGTTGTGGAAGAAACCTCCAAAGCCTGAAGTTCTAAAGTCCTGAAGTCCCGAAGTTCCAAAGTCACGAAGCATCGTAGTGACATGGCCTGCTAACGTCACCTAGGGTGACATGGACACACTTGATGCTTGCCATGTGTCATCGTGTTCCATGCTTTTCAAAGACCATTTGTGCCAGTTAGTATAAGGCCACGTTTCACCCATCAGATAGGGCCACGTGTTTTCTCCCTATTTTTTGCAACGTAGCACCCCTTGGTGTGTGGTTGTTGACGAAGACTTCGGCATCACCAATTCGACGTTTAGGGAAATGTGTGTATGTTGACAAGATAAATCTGAAGTGTGAAGCTCCGGAGATATTCTCCAAGAAATTCTCCAGTTCGACGTTTGGAGGGAATGATGTGGGGATTTGGCAGAACTCTCGAAGCCTGAAGTTTTGAAGTCCTGAATCTCTGAAGTAGCGGGGCCTCGAAGCTCTGAAGAGGTACTGTGCAAGGATTCACTAGTTCAATGTTCGAGACAAACAAGGTATGATGTAGTAAGAAGCTCTTAAGCCCGAAGTTTCGGAGCCCCAAAGTCCCAAAGCTCTGGATAAGCGCACATCAACTAAGCGCTTGGTCATAGCCCTTGGTCCTATGCGACTTCAGTCGAAATAAAAGGGGCTAGTGCCCGGATTGATGCTTTCAAAGACATAAGGGGGCCAGAAGAAAGAATATGTGGGGTTCTAAGCTGTACAGACCTATGCCTAAAGATGTAAAGAAGCCCTAGGTACTTTATGAGAGGATCCAACATGGGTCCAAGAGCCAATTCGGCTCTGAAGAAGAAGAACAATTGTACATAGATTACCTTCCAGGCAAGACAATTTTCAAATATTCATAACTTCCTGCTCAAAACTCAAAATTGAGCAAGGGAGCAGTTATTGGAAAGATCTTGAATAATAGAACATAATTGTTCACCTAGAATATTGAGCTGAACAGTGAATTTCTCAGAAAATCAGAAGAAATAAGTCAGATGTATTATTGAACTAGAATGGTTTACATTTTTCATGAAATTTTTAAGTCGGTTAGTTTGACAAAGTTTTGTTGGCTGCACATTTTGCAGAGTTAACAACAACTAGATCAGACCCAGATCAACACATAGTGCAAAAGGATGGAAGAGACACAGGGGGCTCACAGTTAGGAAGATGATATCAGATGAATGGATTTCCATTTGGGTATTGAAGGAACAAACTTCAATGGACATGGAGAGGGAGAGGATGAAAACTTGAATATGGAAGAAACCATTAGAAATTTGTAGAAAGATGTCCAAAGCCACAAGGTTGATAATGAAAGGCTTATGAAAGCCAAGGAGCAACATGAAGACTTCAACATGAAGTTAATGTAGAGCCTGGATAGAATTGAAAAGAAATTGGATAAGGAGAATGGCTCAAGCAAATCAGGAGGTCACAGGTCTCCTGATGAGAAAGGAAGATCAAGGATTGCTAGCAGACATCACCATCACTCTCTAAGGCATTCCAATAGAAGAGCGCCCGACAAATCCAGTTCATCCCTTGTCAGGAAGCATCATAAGAGGTCCGGGGTGGATGAACTGCGAGGATAAATGAACAAAATCAAACCTCCTACATTTGATGGTGAGCACAAGAATGATGAATATGTCGAGACATGGCTGCTAGGCATGAGAAAATCTTTTGAATTGCATAATTATTATTCTCATGCAGAAGGAATAATTGCTATCTACCAACTCAAAGGAAAGGCATCCATGCGATGGGATCAACTTGTGCAGGTGCGATAGATCAAAGAGAAAAATGTTACTTGGAAGGAATTCAAGAAGTATTTTGAAAAAAAATACTTGACTAAGAGATACTATGACAAGAAAATGAAAAAAATATTTGAACTCAAGCTTGGAAGTATGACCATTAATGAGTATGAAATAAGGTTTTTGGAACTGTTGAAGTATGTCTCCTTCATCAAGGATGAGACCGTTAAGATTCAAAGGTATCTGAGTGGGCTGCCATCTTTCATCAGTGACAAGATTCAATATGATGATTCGAAGACATTGGAAGAGACCATAAGGCAAGCTAAATGCCTATAGGATCAACAAAAAGGAAAGACAAATTTTCAAAAAGCTTGGAAAGACAAGAAGAAGTTCAATATGGAACATAGGAAGAAGGGGAATAAGCCACCTTTCTTTAGAAATAGTCCTCAGGGACAACCAACTTCTAGAGAGCCCAGAGTGATTGAGACAAGTGGGAAAAGGCCAAGGCAACCACCCATTGAATGTTGGGGTTGTAAAGGAGATCATTTGTATAGATATTGTCCTCACAGAAGTGACAAAGTGAGAGTTGTTCACAATGTACAACAAGTCGAAACAGTGGAGGACATGAGCTGAAATGTACCAAGGATCTATGTAGCCTCGGACAACAAGCAAGCAGAATTTCAATCACACATGATTGAAGTGGAAGGTATGATCAATACTCAAACCATTGCAATTTTAATTGATTCAAGAGCTAGTCATAATTATATAGATCCTAAGGTGGTGGAAAGATTGCATTTGCCAAGATGCAAGCATGGGAAGTATTGGTTGGTGCAACTGGCTACCAGAGCCAAGAGAAAAGTTAATGAGTTGGTTAAGTCATGTCCAGTGGGCATGAATGGGCTGAGCACCAAGGCATATTTGAACATCTTTCCTTTAGGTTCCTATGACTGTCTAATTGGGATGGATTGGTTGGACCAACACCATGTTTTATTAGACTGTCATAACAAGGCATTTACTTGTCTACATGAGGAAGGGAACCTAAGGAAAGTCCAAGTAATTCCCAGGGCGGTAGGTATCAAAGAAATCTTAGGAATGCAGCTGAAGAAGTGTTACATAAAGGGTTGTCAAATGTTTGAAGCCTATATGGAGGAAACACCTAAGGATAAGGCGTCAAATATTGAATATTATGTTGTCTTAAAGGAGTTTGAGGATGTGTTTAAAGAAATACCAGGATTACCTCCTAAAAGAGACATTGATTTTTCCATAAATCTGATGCTTGGAGCAACTCCAGTATCCAAGACTCCTTATAGGACAAGTACACCAGAACTAAAGGAGTTGCAAATGCAGCTTGAAGAGCTTCTGAAGAAGGGATACATAAGCCCAAGTGTGTCACCTTGGGGTTCCCCAGTTGTATTTGTGAAGAAGAAGGATGGGACATTGAGACTGTGTATTGACTTCAGGCAGTTGAACAAAGTAATTGTAAAGAATAAGTATCCTTTGCTAAGGATTGATGATCTCTTTGATCAATTGAAGAACTCAAAAATATTCTCAAAGATTGATCTCATATCAGGTTATCATCAGGTAAGAATCAAAGATGAAGACATCAACAAGACTGCTATTAGAACAAGGTATGGGCATTATGAGTTCACAGTGGTGCCATTTGGGTTATCAAATGCACCAATTGTCTTCATGTGTTTAATTAATGGTGTCTTCGGAGAGTACTTAGATAAGTTTGTCATTGTCTTTTTGGATGACATCCTTATATATTCCAAGTCGGAAGAGGAACATGAGCAACACTTGAAGATGGTACTACAAGTGTTAAGAGAGCATCAATTGTATTCCAACTTGAGCAAGTGCTCATTTTATCAGAACCAAATTAATTATTTGGGGCATATCATATATGAGGAAGGGATCACAGTGGATCCTAAAAACATTGAGGCCATTAAAGGATGGTCAACGCCTAGGAATGTGACAAAAGTCAAATCCTTCATGAGTCTCGGTGGCTACTACAAAAGATTTATTGTAGGATTCTCAAAGATTGCACACCCAATTACTTCCTTGCAAAAGAAGGGAGTGAAGTTCCAGTGGTCACTGGAGTGTGGAAAGAGCTTCCAACACTTGAAGCAATTATTAACCAGTCCTCCAATTCTAAGGATTGCAGATCCAAATGAAGACTTCATTGTATGTACAAACACATGTAAAGAAGGACTTGGTGGAATCCTTAGTCAGAATGGATATGTTGTATGTTACGAATCAAGGAAGTTGAAGGAGCATGAAAGACACTATGCCACTCATGATTTGGAGTTGGCAGCCATAGTGCATGCCTTGCAGAAGTGGAGACACTACCTCATGGGAAAAAGGTTTGAGCTGAGGATAGACCATAATGGTTTGAAATATTTATTTGATTATCCAACTTTAAATGCCAGGCAAAGTAGATGGTTGGAGTTTCTCAGTGAGTATGACTTTGATATAAAGCATATCAGAGGGAAAGAGAACAAGGTGGTTGATGCACTCAGCAAGAGAGTGCATGAGTTTCATGCTACAACCATCAACATATGTCAATCTTATTTGAAGGGAAGAATCTTAGAGGCTACAAAATCATATTTGCATTACATGGAATTAGTGGCAAAATTACAACAAGATAATTTGCAGCAGAAAATTGAAGATTACAAGCTGGGAATTGATGAAATTCTCATGTATAGAAACAATATTTATGTACCCAATTCTCAGGAATTGAAAATTTTGATGCCGATGGAAATGCATGATGTGCCTTATGCTGGGCACCAAGGGTATCAAAAAACTATTGCAGCTGTCAAGAGCGAATATTATTGGCCAAGCATGAAGAAAGAAATTGCTGAGTACATTGCCAAATGTTGGGAGTGTCAAAAGGTCAAGGCTAAGAATAGGCACCCAGCTAGTTTGTTGTAGCCATTGCCCATTCTTGAGTGGAAGTGGGAAGTAGTGACAATGGATTTCATCACCAAGCTGCCCAGAACAAACAAGCAACATGATTCTATCATGGTAATGGTGGACAAACTTACTAAAGTTGCCCATTTCATTCCAGTGAAGCTCACTCACAAGGCAACTGACATTGCTAATATTCATATGAGGGAAGTAGCTCAATTGCATGGTATACCCAAGACAATTGTGTTTGAAAAAGACCTAAAGTTTACCTCAAAGTTATGGAAAGGTTTATTTAAAGGATTTGGAACAAATCTGAATTTTAGCACAACTTATCATCCAGAATCTGATGGGCAAACAAAGAGGGTGAACCAAGTGATTGAAGATATGTTGAGGTTGTATGTGGTGGATAAACCATCAAAATGGGAAGACTATCCACACTTGATAGAATTTGCTTACGGTAATGGGTACCAAACATCTATGAAGATGAGCCCATTCGAGGCACTTTATGGCAGAAAGTGAAACACACTTATAAGCTGGGACAACCCAACAAATAGAGCAGTGGTTGGGCCAGAGTTGCTCAGGAAAATGGAAGAGCAGAAGTAAAAAATAAAGAATAATTTAAAGGCTGCTCAAGACAGGAAGAAAAGTTGTGCTGATAAGGGCAGAATTCATAGGGAATTTTACGTAGGTGATCATGTATTCCCGAAAGTGAAGGCCAATAAAAGTTCCCTGAAATTGGGAAATTGTTCCAAGTTGAACGCTCGTTATTGTGGTCCGTTTGAAATCCTAGAAATGATTGGGAATGTATCTTATATGCTTGCATTAACTGCATCTATGTCTATTTATAATGTATTCCATGTATCATTTCTCAAGAAATATATACCTGATGCTAATCACATTATTGATTGGAATGTGATGCAGATGGAGCAAGAAGGCACTTTTTAAGTGCACCTGGTGTGCATACTGGATCAGAAGATCAAGCAGCTCCATAATCAAGCCATAGGTCTAGTAAAGGTCCAATGGACCTGGTACGGTCCTGAGGATGCAACGTGGGAGCATGAAGATGCTATGGAGGCATAATACCTGCATCTTTTTGAAGATTTTTGAAAATCATGAATGCAATATGTATATAAGTTGCACTAAGGATAGTGTAAAATTAAGTAATACCCCAAGGGCGAGCCGTAGCTGAATTGTAAACATGTTTTATAGGTTGGCGAGCCAAGTGATTATAAGCTAAGATGCTTATGTGATGATTAGGCCAGAGCCTAGATGCTAAAGGCCAGTGAGCCTATTTTTGTATATGTAACCACTCATATCATTAATATAATTCATCACTGCGTATAGATCGACCACGATAAAAGAGTACGGGGGACTAAGCTCCACTAGGAAGGGAAAGGGAGGGATAAGAGCCTAGGAAAGGGGATAAACTAGAGGGCTTATCTCCAAAGGAATATTATATTATTATTTCCTAAAAACTATGGTGAGGATAATTGATTTATCCTAAGTCTCATGGAAGAGGTAATGAATCCCAAGTGGAGAGAAATGAGCTCCAAGAGACCCATGTGTCAATCATGGCGCATGCAAATATAGGTGGGGGAAAATAGTTTGTTTTTAGATCTTTCCCCATTCACTCACGCACGGAGCCATCCCCTCCATCGTCAACCCATGAAACTTGCATGCACCTCTGGAACCAACAGGCACCTTGAGCTATCTCATACTTTTCCTCTGAAGCACAACGCACCTGTACTTTTCCTGAGCTCATACCGTGCCTTAACAGTTTTTTGTTGCTGCCATCATATGTTCTATGCTCGAGCTTTGTTGTTTCCATCACCCTTACATAATTGACTAAGGAGTTAGACTAAGAAGCAGGTTGTCAGGCCTGTGGTTTGAAGAGGTGGGTTGTCGGGCCCATGGACTGAAGAAGTAGGTTGTCAGGCCTGTAAGCAACTCTCTCCAGGTGAGAGAGGTTGTTGGGGAAGTGATTTTCCCGGAGGGAGACCAACGACAACTATAGTGCTCTGAGAATTATTTCTCGACCTGTTGTTGAAGCCCTGGAAGGCAAGTGGAGTAACCGAAGGACTGCTGAGCAAAGAAGGGGCACACTTCTTGGGGTGGGACAGACATGTGGGGAATGAGAGGTTGTAGGTTGTTAGTGTGAGTTGGCTCTTGGGACAAAATCCTTCCCGTTGACTGTGCAACTTCCAATTGTCTCAACCTAGCCTAGGAATCCCTTTACTCGGGTGGAGTTTAGTCTCAGCTCGGGGGTGACCCACTGCCGAGAATGATGACCAGCATGGTCTAAGGCTGGGAGGTTCGTGAAAGGTATGAAAGTAGTTGGTGGTCTTCTATAAAAAGATAAGTATCATTTATGTGTTCATTTGCATGTTGTGTATTTGTACATGTCTTATATTATAAGTTTTGCATGTATATGTTGTATGTATAGCCTTATTGTTATTTCTGCATTAATCTGTGTATTAGCATAATGTAATTGTCTGTTAAGTTTTATATGTATGAAATTCTAAAAGAGTTTCTATGTGCCATAGCCCAACGAGACTATGGATGGGTATGCACATTTTTGAATATCAGAAACATGAGAAGTTCTCCATGTGGTAGTCCTTGGCTTGGGAGGCCTGGGGTGTGCTACAAGTTTGGTCTCAGAACTTAGAAAGAGTGTTTTACGGAGTAGCATGGCCCGACTTGGGTGGTTGGGGATGTTCCAAAAAGTGTGGTTGTATTTCCACTCACCTATTGTATAGGAACATGCTGAGATGTTTTGTGTATTGGTCAAGGGCTTATGCAGTATCTCTAGACCCCATGTGGTAGGCCATGGCTCATCCTTTTGGTCCCCATTTCAAAACAAGAATTGTTTTATGGCTACGGTCAACTGCCCCTTGGTGTTGGTAACTCCTCATCATGTCAGTCATTTATCATCTACGTTGGTATGCAACATATTTGGGTGGATCTAATAGGGCACGTGATCTAGGGGAACTACTAGTCTCTCTTATGCCTTCACATATGATATAAAAGTGTTTCTCTTTGTAAAGGTTGTCACATCTATGAATAACACACTTATTTGATGCCTAAGCATGGTTCCTTGTCCTATGTATTCA
>JASDQU010309653.1:26026-45613 GCA_032191745.1 Picea mariana
GAAATGGCCATAAAAGGTTTACGTTCTTTACACTTGTGCCCAAGAAAGTAATTCACATCACAATTATAGAAAAGACCCTTGAGTTGGTGTTCATCCATTTCTTCCTGTGTTAATTTTTGGACCTTTAGAGGAGTGGCCGAAGGGGTAGGATTGGGGGGTCGAGGGCCAGGAATAAAAGTGGTTTTTTTGTTCTGGAAAAGATGACCTATTGTGGCTCCTTGGTGCGTTTAGTTTCTTCCAACCAAGTTTGGGGGTGAGCCACGAGGACTTGGGCTCATATTTCATCCTTGAGGCCACTGATAAAGCATTCCCGGAAAAAGGCATCGGCCATACCCTCCGTTAGAAAATCCAAGTGCTCGAAGGCAACAATAAAATCTTCCACTGTTCTAGACCATTTCAACTTAGTCAAATGACCTAAATGGTGGGTGTCTGTGTCAAAGCGTTCATACAACTCAACAATAAACTATGTCTAAGCAACATGCCCTTGGTGTGCATTTCTACGCCATTGCCACCATTCCCATCACTCTGAATCTAAATAGAGATTTTCGTAGCGAAGCTTTGTCAAGTCATCAGTAATTCCATGCAAGGAAAAATAGTGTTCCATCTAAGTGACCCAGGCTATTGGATTCGAGCCATCAAATTTGTTCACCTCAACCCTGAAAAGACGGGTCACAATTGGAATGAAAGTTCAGAGGATTGGAAGAGTCAACACCTTTGACTTCGGGGTTTGAGCTAGAGGAGGAAGGACCCTTGGATATGAATTGTTGTAAAGCTGAGTGGATTTTTTCTATTCGGTTAGAGAGTTGTTTTTGGATGTGGCCCATTTTGGGATGAAAGGCAGTAATGTCATTATTCAGTTTCTGATTGGTTTCACCTTGGTAAGTGGGGGGCATTAGGAGATGAGGGGCGGGCTCGCGAACAAAAAGGTAGGTAAGTGATATATACCACTACGATAAGGGAAATGAGAGGAAACTGATTGGATAAGTGCCAAATAAGGGTGATGGGAAGGGGTCTAGTCCACATGAAAAAATGAGTGAAAATGATAGATAGCACTACGACCAGGGCAAAGAGAGGAATCCAATGGGATAGAAATCAAATAATGGTACGAGCATGACCCAAACTTTTTTTTTACTCCTATGGAGTTATACTCCGATCTGAATAATACCATAGTGTCGAAATGCCCAAATTCTTATTAGGAAAAAATGTGTAGTAAATTTGCAACGAAAATGCAGGAGGCAAGGTTGCGCTGACAAAATGTCATTTTTGTTCCTTGTCTAGTGTGTTCCCTCCAGTTAGGGTTTATAGGGTGTCTATGGGCAAGGGTTTTCCATATGCTAAAACTCTCTAATATACGTGTGGGGTTGAATAGTAGTACTTGACCCAATATCTTAGGGAACTGACTAAAGAGGCGACCATACCTTTAGTTGTACTACCCAATTACCTAGGTACTAGAGAGTATCTTCCCAAGTTTTGTTCTATGTGACACTATAACATTCAGGCGGTCGATCGACTGATCTAGGGTTAGTTTCAAGAGACCTAGGGAACTCCCGATATACCTGCTGGTACGTGGTGGTGATGGTCGTGTACAGATTATGTTTGATGCGGTACTACTCGAGGGTGCTAACAAGGGTTACAGAGGTTTACAACAAGGGAGAAACTTTGGTTTCTAGGCAACCTTGTGAAACTGTATGTATTTCCTGCATGTGGTCTTTCCCACCGCAGTTTTACCCGCTGAACGACATATCTCTGTGCTTTAAAGACACCGAAAATACACGTCTCTACCCTGGAATTTTTTTTACCCACAATTCCTACCAAGGAAAGTGCTTTGATACCACTTGTAAGGTACCGAGTGTAATATAAGATGTAGAAACATAAATATTTTATAGATATCAATAGAACAACAAAATATTGGGAAGAGCAATACCAGAAATAATACCTTTATTCAAAGAAAGCAATGTTCACTTGCCTCTTTGCGGGGTCAACCTCTAGCGGAGCAGAGCTCTATTACAATAGTTCTTAAGATAAAGTTTTCTCATGCCTCCTACTCTTATTTATACTAATTCTATCTTCTAAAGAACAATCTAGAGAAAGATCTTTCTAGAAGTGGAAGCTTCTATTACATCTTCTTACATTGATTTGTTCATATTTATAAAATATGTCTTATTAATTAATGTCGGCCTTTATTACATGGAAAATATATTATTCTATCTATGTGATGGGTTGGGAAGGCTAGGTCCCTAACAAATGTTGTAAAGGTGGAGATTCTTGAACATGTGACAACCAATCTACCAAGAATAGGATACGACGGATATGACGGTTCGAGGTAGTTCAACCGGTTCATAACAACAGATCAACCCAGAATAAGATACATCAGGTTGATAATTACTACAGTTAGTTTTTTTAACTGTGGAAGTTGTAATATAAATATATGTATCCCATAGAGGCAAAGAAGTAACAGAGTTGTAAAGCTTGCGGTTTGTGGGTTATTTTTTGTAATATGGGAAATTGAGAAATGAGAGTAATTGATTCCCTTGTCTCTTGTTATTGTTTTATGTAACCTATTGTATCTTGTTTGCTTGTTTTCTCTATGTTCGAGTCCCCAACACTAGCAGCCTAGCAAATGGTTTATACCTTAATATGGTCAAAATTGGTAAGGAACCCCTATTCTAGCGAATGATAGCATTGTAATGACGACTGCAGTAATGAGTGCCCACTTTGCTAAAATCTTACACATTGTAATAATGAGTGCCCACTTTTCTACAATAATGTAATGACGGTTTGTCCTATGATTATGCCAAGAAAGATGATTATGTCAACCCTATCCACCTCAAGATTGAAGGAGCTTGCAATAACATAGGTAAACCATGGCATGCCTTCCTTCTTCTCTTGCATGATCATAGTCCTACTTCAACTTTGGCCAAGGAAAGCTAAAGGAGATGTTGGAATATGCTTACTTAATCCTTGATGTTTTATTATTTTGGCATGTAACCAAGCACACAAATAAATTTCACGGCATTGATGAACTCATGAAATGGTTTCATTGGGTTTATGATTTTACTTAGCATGTTATGTTTATTATGATAGAGTAGGTTAGAATGAATAAGCTTTTTAGCATGAGCATTAGATTTACTTGTTTGTTTCGTTTACTTTATTTATTTCTGCATTTTCTTTTTGCATAAAATAAAAAAAATAAAATGTTTATTACATGTACATATTTTTCTCTAAGATGTGGTGCCACTAACATGTGCTTGGATATTATTCATCTACGCATGGATTTATTTCTCTCTTAGGGAAGGGGAAATGACACTTGTTTCTTCATTGTCCCATGTATTTGACATCTATTAGTTGAGAATGTTTTAGGTCTATAGGTTTTGCAAATTTTGGACTACTCATGCACTGTCGAGATGAGCACATGTCCTTGAGTAGGAGCCAGTTGTTACACCTTAATATTTTTCCGGTGGAGATTTTATCTACACTGAAATGTGCACTTTCTCTTATTATACGATGCAGTCTTCGCGCTTCGATCGTGAAAATGAGTACTAGTGCTTAACCGCCCGGTCTTAGTGCTTAATGCTTAAGGAGTTTACCGGCCCCAGGACCTTAGTTAGGAGGAATAACATAAGCGTTCAATGCGGTACGAGGCACGGGTTCATACCCATACCGACACAGATGCAGATCCTGATCCCCTAGTCACAGATCCTATTGATTCAGAGCTATATGTTGTTTGGGTGGAACCATCTCCATACATCCCACACAAATAGCATAGAAACACAAAGGTCGTGCCGGTGGAAGGGTCTACTAGCAAAACTGGTGCAAATGATGAATGCCAGTGTAGCGGTACAACACCTTGAAAGAATTATTGTATATAAGCTAATAGTGGGTCCGTAGCGGGTTGTACTGTATAAGAGATTTTTAATCTATTTATGAAACTAGATAGCCCTTTCGCTATTAATTTACACTCTGAATAACTGGATAGCCTGGGTAGCTAGGGTGAGTAGCCGGGCTGGATAGCCGGTAGCTGTTTCAACTACTCTACTGTTAGACTTTTATCCGACATTCGACATCCGACATTCTGACAAATGCTTGCTCACTTTACGTGTTCGGAAAACATTCTGTGCTTACATCCTGAAGCAAGGGAAGGGATTTTTTCATCCCCAGACTCAGACAGTGTAGAAAGGTGCCTTCGGACGAGGGCGGATCCCATATCTTGAGTTTTATATTTTGATCTTATTTATATATTTGATATCGGGCCGGGTGGGATCTTATTTAGAACCGAACCTTGAGGCAGGCGATTCTCGATAAACCTTTTTTATTTCTCTTATTTTAAACCCACTTTTTGGATTAGATTCGCCGCTGCGCACCTCATTTTAAGTTTCTTCTTCTTGGGTTACCTTATATTTTTTCACTAGACACAGACCATCATATGTGCAGAATATGTGCCTAATTGTATCATGATGAGCCAAAAGCGTAATACCCCAAGGCCGAGCCCCAACTGAATTGTAAACATGTTTTGTAGGCTGATGAGTCAAGTGATTATAAGCTAGGAGGCTTATGTGATGCTCAGGTCAGAGAGCCTAGATGCTAAAGGCCAGTGAGCCTATTTTTGTATATGTAAACACTCATATCATTAATATAATTCATCGTTGCGTGTAGACCGACCATGATAAAAGAGTATGGGGGACTAAGCTTCACTAGGAAGGGAAAGGGAGGGCTAAGAGCCTAGGAAAGGGGATAAACTAGAGGGCTTATCTGAAAAGTAATATTATATTATTATTTCCTAAAGACTATGGTGAGGATAATTGCTTTATCCTAAGTCTCATGGAAGAGAGAATGAATCCCAAGTGGAGAGAAACGAGCTCCAAGAGAGTCATGTGTCAATCATGGTGCATGAAAATATAGGTGGGGGAAAATAGTTTATTTTGCCATCTCTCCCCATTCACTCATGCACTCACGCACGGATCCATCCCCTCCATCGTCGACCCTTGTAACTTGCACTCACCTTTGGAATCAACAGGCACCTTAAGCTATCCCGTACTTTTCCTGTGAAGCACAACACACCTATACTTTTCCTGAGCCCGTACCATTCCTTAACGGTTCGTTGTTGCTGCCATCATCTGTTATATACCTGAGCTTTGTTGCTACCATCACCCTTACATAATTGACTAAGGAGCTGGACTAAGAAGTAGGTTTCGAGGCCTGTGGTTTGAAGAGGCGGTTTGTCAAGCCTGTGGACTGAAGAAGAAGGTTGTCGGGCTTGTGGTTTGAAGAGGCGGTTTGTCAGGCCCGTGGACTGAAGAAACAAGTTGCCAAGCCTGTAAGCAACTCTCTCCAGGTGAAAGAGGTTGTTGGGGAAGTGATTTCCCCAGAGGGAGCCCAATGACAGCTATAGTGCTCTGAGAATTCTTGTCCAGCCTGTTGTTGAAGCCCTGGAAGGGAAGTTGGGCAGTCGAAGCACTATTGAGCAGAGAAGGGGCACACTTCCTGGGGTGGGACATACATGTGGAGAATGAGAGGTTGTAGGCTGTTAGTGCGATTTGGCTCATGGGACGAAATCCTTCCCATTAATTGTGCAACTTCCAGTTGTCTCAGCCTAGCCTGGGAATCCCTTTACCTGGGTGGAGTTTAGTCCCAGCTCGGGTGTGACTCACTATTGAGAGTGATGAGAAGCGTGGTCTAAGGATGGGAGGTTCATGGAAGGTCTGTACACAGTCGGTGGTCTTCTATAAAAAAATATGTATCAATTATGTGTTCATTTGCATGCTTTGTATTTGTACATGTCTTATATTTATGAGTTTTGCCTGTATATGTTGTATGTATAGGCTTACTGTTATTTCCACATTAATTTGTGTATTAGCAGAATGTAATTGTCTATTAAGTTTTCTGTGTATGAAGTTCCGCAATATTTTCTGTGTGCCATAGCCCAATGAGACTATGGTTGGGTATGTACATTTTTTAATATAAAAAACATGAGAAGTTCTCAATGTGGCAGTCCCCGCCCTGGGAGGCTCGGGGTGTGCTACAAGTTTGGTTTCAGAACTTAGAAAGAGTGTTTTATGGAGTATCGTGGCCCAACCTGGGTGGCTGGGGATATTACAATATGGTATCAGAGCTCCAGTTTTCAACACTGAACCTGGATGGGTCCTGTAAGTGGAAATTGAAGTAAAAGTTTCAGAGGGAATTGTTGTCGAAATGGACAAAATTGGAGTTTCAGAATGTCCATGAGTGCCAAGAGGGCGCTGAGAGCACCTTAACTATGTCTGAAAGCTCAGGAGGTGTAGCGGTTCGAGAAAGCCAACAAAGGAAAGAAACCACAATAACCGTGGTTTTGGGGCCACAAAGTTAAGATTTGGGGTCGTTGGATCTATTCAGGGGAAGATAGTTCCCTCACCACCGTTAGATCTGGAGAAGTAGTGTGGTTTTTAATCCCTCAAGTCCTTCGGACTTTGTTGCTTCGACAAATTTTAATTCTTTGATGAAAAGGAGGTAAAATCCCCGAAGCTCAAAAGTTCCAGAGTGGATCTATGTCGTATATAATTGGGAGAAGTGCTTGACCGTTGGATTTGGCCAAGGACATATCTGAGTCGTTAGATCAAGCACAAATTAGGAGGTGAGGTGGAGTGGTGAAGATCATATCCCAACTGTCAGATCTGTGCATGAGCGAATGTGAACTGTAGATCTCACGATAGTTCGAAGGTTTGACACTCTGGGAGAAGCGAGTCCTTAAGCTGCCAGAAGGGAAATCTCTCGAAGTCCCGAACTCCGGAGCTAATCTAGACCATTTGTGTTTGAGGACACATGTCCACATATTAGAAAGTATTCGGGAATTCGACGTTTGAGAGATTTGGGATGTAGTGAAGTCCCGAAGTCCCGAAGTGGTTCTACACCGTAGATCGTTTGGGAGAAGGCGAACCGTTGGATTCCCAAAGTGGTTCAACAATTCATCACTATGGGGAAATATGTTTGTGGTTGCGAGGAAGGAAGAGTTCCCCAAAGTTCTGAAGTCCAAAACCAATTCAGACTGTCCTTTAATCAGAGACACATGTTCGCATATTAGCTTGTTTGGAAGTTCAGTGTTTAGGTATTTTGACATGCTCTGGCGTATAAAGTTTCAAAGTCCTGTAGCCCCGAAGCTCTGGGAAACAATTGTTCGAAAATTCAGCATTTGGGAGTTAAAAAGTATGTGGGTGTAGAATCTTCTAAAGCCCAAAGTGCCCAAGTTCTGAAATGTCAGAATGATGTGGCATGATGGCGTCACCTAGAGTGACATGGACCTGTTCAGAAGTTTGAAAGTTTGAAAGTTCGAGAGTTTTGAAAGATGTTGTGGAAGAAACCTCCAAAGCCCGAAGTTCTGAAGTCCCAAAGTTCCGAAGTTCCAAAGTCACAAAGCATCGGAGTGACATGGCCTGCTAACGTCACCTAGGGTGACATGGACACACTTGATGCTTGCCATGTGTCATCGTGTTCCATGCTTTTCAAAGACCATTCGTGCCAGTTAGTATAAGGCCACGTGTCACCCGTCATATAGGGCCACGTGTCTACTCCCTATTTTTTGCAACGTAGCACCCCTTGGTGTGTGGTTGTTGACGAAGACTTCGGGATCGCCAATTCGACATTTGGGGAAATGTGTGTATGTTGACAAGAGAAATTTGAAGTGTGAAGCTCTGGAGATATTCTCCAAGAAATTCTCCAGTTCGACGTTCGGAGGGAATGATGTGGGGAGTTGGTAGAATTCCTGAAGCCTGAAGTTCCGAAGTCTCGAATCTCTAAAGTAGTGGAGCCCCGAAGCTCCGAAGAGGTACTGTGCAAGGATTCGCTAGTTCAACATTCGAGAGAAACAAGGTATGATGTAGTAAGAACCTCTGAAGCCCGAAGTTTCAGAGCCCCAAAGTCCCAAACCTCTAGATAAGCGCACATCAACTAAGCGCTTGGTCATAGCCCTTGGTCCTATGCGACTTCAGTCGAAATAAAAGGGGCTAGTGCCCGGATTGATGCTTTCAAAGACATAAGGGGGCTAGAAGAAAGAATATGTGGGGTTCTAAGCTGTACATACCTATGCCTAAAGATGTAAAGAAGCCCTACGTACTTTATGAGAGGATCCAACACGGGTCCAAGAGCCAATTCGGCTCTGAAGAAGAAGAACAATTGTACATAGATTACCTTCCAGGCAAGACAATTTTCAAATATTCATAACTTCCTGCTCAAAACTCAAAATTGAGCAAGGGAGCAGTTATTGGAAATATCTTAGATAGTAGAACATAACTATTCACCTAGAATATTGAGCTGAACAGTGAATTTCTCAGAAAATCAGAAGAAATAAGTCAGATGTATTATTGAACTAGAATGGTTTACATTTTTCATGAAATTTTTAAGTCAGTTAGTTTGACAAAGTTTTGTTGGTTGCACATTTTGCAGAGTTAACAACAACTAGATCAGACCCAGATCAACACATAGTGCAGAAGGATGGAAGAGACACAGGGGGCTCACAATTAGGAAGATAATATCAGATGAATGGATTTCCATTTGGGTATTGAAGGAACAAACTCCAATGGACATGGAGAGGGAAAGGATGAAAACTTGAATATGGAAGAAACCATTAGAAATTTGTAGAAAGATGTCCAAAGCCACAAGGTTGATAATGAAAGGATTATGAAAGCCAAGGAGCAACATGAAGACTTCAACATGAAGTTAATGCAGAGCCTGGATAGAATTGAAAAGAAATTGGATAAGGAGAATGGCTCAAGCAAATCAGGAAGTCACAGGTCTCCTGATGAGAAAGGAAGATCAAGGAGTGCTAGCAGACATCACCATTGCTCTCTAAGGCATTCCAATAGGAGAGTGCCCGACAAATCCAGTTCATCCCTTGTCAGGAAGCATCATAAGAGGTCTGGGGTGGATGAATTGCGAGGAGAAATGAACAAAATCAAACCTCCTACATTTGATGGTGAGCACAAGAATGATGAATATGTCGAGACATGGCTGCTAGGCATGAGAAAATCTTTTCAATTGCATAATTATTATTCTCATGCAGAAGGAATAATTGCTATCTACCAACTCAAAGGAAAGGCATCCATGCGACGGGATCAACTTGTGCAGGTACGATAGATCAAAGAGAAAAATGTTACTTGGAAGGAATTCAAGAAGTATTTTGAAAAGAAATACTTGACTAAGAGATACTATGACAAGAAAATGAAAAAAATCTTTGAACTCAAGCTTGGAAGTATGACCATTAATGAGTATGAAAGAAGGTTTTTGGAACTATTGAAGTATGTCGCCTTCATCAAGGATGAGACCGTTAAGATTCAAAGGTATCTGAGTGGGCTGCCATCTTTCATCAGTGACAAGATTCAATATGATGATCCGAAGACATTGGAAGAGGCCATAAGGCAAGCTAAATGCCTATATGATCAACAAAAAGGAAAGACAAATTTTCAAAAAGCTTGGAAAGACAAGAAGAAGTTCAAGATGGAACATAGGAAGAAGGGGAATAAGCCACCTTTCTTTAGAAATAGTCCTCAGGGACAACCAGCTTCTAGAGAGCCCAGAGTGATTGAGACAAGTGGGAAAAGGCCAAGGCAACCACCCATTGAATGTTGGGGTTGTAAAGGAGATCATTTGTATAGATATTGTCCTCACAGAAGTGACAAAGTGAGAGTTGTTCACAATGTACAACAAGTCAAAATAGTGGAGGACATGGGCTGAAATGTACCAAGGATCTATGCAGCCTCAGACAACAAGCAAGCAGAATTTCAATCACACATGATTGAAGTGGAAGGTATGATCAATAATCAAACCATTGCAATTTTAATTGATTCAAGAGCTAGTCATAATTATATAGATCCTAAGGTGGTGGAAAGATTGCATTTGCCAATATGCAAGCATGGGAAATATTGGTTGGTGCAACTGGCTACCAGAGCCAAGAGAAAAGTTAATGAGTTGGTTAAGTCATGTCCAGTGGGCATGAATGGGCTGAGCACCAAGGCATATTTGAACATCTTTCCTTTAGGTTCCTATGACTGTCTAATTGGGATGGATTGGTTGGACCAACACCATGTTTTATTAGACTGTCATAACAAGGCATTTACTTGTCTAGATGAGCAAGGGAACCTAAGGACAGTCCAAGTAATTCCCAGGGCAGTAGGTATCAAAGAAATCTTAGGAATGCAGCTGAAGAAGTGTTACATAAAGGGTTGTCAAATGTTTGAAGCCTATATGGAGGAAACACCTAAGGATAAGGCGTCAAATATTGAATATTATGTTGTCTTATAGGAGTTTGAGGATGTGTTTAAAGAAATACCAGGATTACCTCCTAAAAGAGACATTGATTTTTCCATAAATCTGATGCTTGGAGCAACTCCAGTATCCAAGACTCCTTACAGGACAGGTACACCAGAACTAAAGGAGTTGCAAATGCAGCTTGAAGAGCTTCTGAAGAAGGAATACATAAGCCCAAGTGTGTCGCCTTGGGGTGCCCCAGTTGTATTTGTGAAGAAGAAGGATGGGACATTGAGACTGTGTATTGAGTTCAGGCAGTTGAACATAGTAATTGTAAAGAATAAGTATCCTTTGCTAAGGATTGATGATCTCTTTGATCAATTGAAGAACTCAAAAATATTCTCAAAGATTGATCACATATCAGGTTATCATCATGTAAGAATTAAAGATGAAGACATCAACAAGACTGCTATCAGAAAAAGGTATGGGCATTATGAGTTCACAGTGGTGCCATTTGGGTTATCAAATGCACCAATTGTCTTCATGTGTTTAATTAATGGTGTCTTCAGAGAGTACTTAGATAAGTTTGTCATTGTCTTTTTGGATGACATCCTTATATATTACAAGTCGGAAGAGGAACATGAGCAACACTTGAAGATGGTACTACAAGTGTTAAGAGAACATCAGTTGTATGCCAACTTGAGCAAGTGCTCATTTTATCAGAACCAAATTCATTATTTGGGGCATATCATATATGAGGAAGGGATCACAGTGGATCCTAAAAAGATTGAGGCCATTAAAGGATGGTCAACGCCTAGGAATGTGACAAAAGTCAAATCCTTCATGAGTCTCGGTGGCTACTACAAAAGATTTATTGTAGGATTCTCAAATATTGCACACCCAATTACTTCCTTGCAAAAGAAGGGAGTGAAGTTCCAGTGGTCACTGAGGTGTGGAAAGAGCTTCCAACACTTGAAGCAATTATTAACCAGTCCTCCAATTCTAAGGATTGCAGATCCAAATGAAGACTTCATTGTATGTACAAACACATGTAAAGAAGGACTTGGTGGAATCCTTAGTCAGAATGGATATGTTGTATGTTATGAATCAAGGAAGTTGAAGGAGCATGAAAGACACTATGCCACTCATGATTTGGAGTTGGCAGCCATAATGCATGCCTTGCAGAAGTGGAGACACTACCTCATGGGAAAAAGGTTTGAGCTAAGGATAGACCAGAATGGTTTGAAATATTTATTTGATTAGCCAACTTTAAATGCCAGGCAAAGTAGACGGTTGGAATTTCTCAGTGAGTATGACTTTGATATAAAGCATATCAGAGGGAAAGAGAACAAGGTGGTTGATGCACTCAGCAGGAGAGTGCATGAGTTTCATGCTACAACCATCAACATATGTCAATCTTATTTGAAGGGAAGAATCTCATAGGCTACAAAATCATATTTGCATTACATGGAATTAGTGGCAAAATTACAACAAGATAATTTGCAGCAGAAAATTGAAGATTACAAGCTGGGAATTGATGAAATTCTCATGTATAGAAACAATATTTATGTACCCAATTCTCAGGAATTGAAAATTTTGATGCTGATGGAAATGCATGATGTGCCTTATGCTGGGCACCAAGGGTATCAAAAAACTATTGCAGCTGTCAAGAGCGAATATTATTGGCCAAGCATGAAGAAAGAAATTGTTGAGTACATTGCCAAATGTTGGGAGTGTCAAAAGGTCAAGGCTAAGCATAGGCACCCAACTAGTTTGTTGCAGCCATTGCCCATTCTTGAGTGGAAGTGGGAAGTAGTGACAATGGATTTCATCACCAAGCTGCCCAGAACAAACAAGCAACATGATTCTATCATGGTAGTGGTGGACAAACTTACTAAAGCTGCCCATTTCATTCCAGTGAAGCTCACTCACAAGGCAACTGAAATTGCTAATATTCATATGAGGGAAGTAGCTCAATTGCATGGTATACCCAAGACAATTGTGTTTGAAAAAGACCCAAAGTTTACCTCAAAGTTATGGAAAGGTTTATTTAAAGGATTTGGAACAAATCTGAATTTTAGCACAACTTATCATCCAGAATCTGATGGGCAAACAAAGAGGGTGAACCAAGTGATTGAAGATATGTTGAGATTGTATGTGGTGGATAAACCATCAAAATGGGAAGACTATCCACACTTGATAGAATTTGCTTACAGTAATGGGTACCAAACATCTCTGAAGATGAGCCCATTTGAGGCACTTTATGGCAGAAAGTGCAACACACTTATAAGCTGCGACAACCCAACAAATAGAGCAGTGGTTGGGCCAGAGTTGCTCAGGAAAATGGAAGAGTAGAAGTAAAAAATAAAGAATAACTTAAAGGCTGCTCAAGACAGGAAGAAAAGTTGTGCTGATAAGGGTAGAATTCATAGGGAATTCTACGTAGGTGATCATGTATTCCCGAAAGTGAAGGCCAATAAAAGTTCACAGAAATTGGGAAATTGTTCCAAGTTGAACGCTCGTTATTGTGGTCCGTTTGAAATCCTAGAAATGATTGGGAATGTAGCTTATATGCTTACATTAACTGCATCTATGTCTATTTATAATGTATTCCATGTATCATTGCTCAAGAAATATATACCTGATGCTAATCACATTATTGATTGGAATGTGATTCAGGTGGAGTAAGAAGGCGCTTTTCAAGTGCATCTGGTGTGCATACTGGATCAGAAGATCAAGCAGCTCCATAATCAAGCCATAGGTCTAGTAAAGGTCCAATGGACCTGGTACGGTCCTGAGGATGCAATGTGGGAGCATGAAGATGCTATGCAGGCATAATACCTGCATCTTTTTGAAATTTTTTGAAAATCATGAATGCAATATGTAAATAAGTTGCACTAAGGACAGTGTAAAATTAAGGGGAGGGGATTGTAATACCCCAAGAGCGAGCCGTAGCTGAATTGTAAACATGTTTTATAGGTTGGCGAGCCAAGTGATTATAAGCTAAGATGCTTATGTGATGATTAGGCCATAGCCTAGATGCTAAAGGCCAGTGAGCCTATTTTTGTATATGTCACCACTCATATCATTAATATAATTCATTACTGCGTATAGATCGACCACGATAAAAAAGTACGGGGGACTAAGCTCCACTAGGAAGGGAAAGGGAGGGATAAGAGCCTAGGAAAGGGGATAAACTAGAGGGCTTATCTCCAAAGGAATATTATATTATTATTTCCTAAAGACTATGGTGAGGATAATTGCTTTATCCTAAGTCTCATGAAAGAGGTAATGAATCCCAAGTGGAGAGAAATGAGCTCCAAGAGAGCCATGTGTCAATCATGGCGGATGCAAATATAGGTGGGAGAAAATAGTTTGTTTTTACATCTTTCCCCATTCACTCACGCACGCAACCATCCCCTCCATCGTCGATCCATGAAACTTGCATGCACCTTTGGAACCAACAGGCACCTTGAGCTATCCCATACTTTTCCTGTGAAGCACAACGCACCTGTACTTTTCCTGAGCTCGTACCATGCCTTAACAATTTTTTGTTGCTGCCATCATATGTTCTATACCCGAGCTTTGTTGTTTCCATCACCCTTACATAATTGACTAAGGAGTTAGACTAAGAAGCAGGTTGTCAGGCCTGTGGTTTGAAGAGGTGGGTTGTCAGGCCCATGGACTGAAGAAGCAGGTTGTCAGGCTTGTAAGCAACTCTCTCCAGGTGAGAGAGGTTGTTGGGGAAGTGATTTTCCCGGAGGGAGACCAACAAAAACTATAGTGCTCTGAGAATTATTGCCTGACCTGTTGCTGAAGCCCTGGAAGGGAAGTGGAGTAACCGAAGGACTGCTAAGAAGAGAAGGAGCACACTTCCTGGGGTGGGACAGACATGTGGGGAATGAGAGGTTGTAGGCTATTAGTGTGAGTTGGCTCTTGGGACAAAATCCTTCCCGTTGACTGTGCAACTTCCAGTTGTCTCAACCTAGCCTAGGAATCCCTTTACCCGGGTGGAGTTTAGTCCCAGCTCGGGGGTGACCCATTGCCGAGAATGATGACCAGCATGGTCTAAGGCTGGGAGGTTCGTGAAAGGTTTGAAAGTAGTTGGTGGTCTTCTATAAAAAGATAAGTATCATTTATGTGTTCATTTGCATGTTGTGTATTTGTACATGTCTTATATTATAAGTTTTGCATGTATATGTTGCATGTATAGCCTTATTGTTATTTCTGCATTAATCTGTGTATTAGCATAATGTAATTGTCTGTTAAGTTTTATATGTATGAAATTCCACAAGAGTTTCTCTATGCCATAGCCCAACAGGAATATGGATGGGTATGCACATTTTTGAATATCAAAAACATGAGAAGTTCTCAATGTGGTAGTCCTTGGCTTGGGAGGCCCAGGGTGTGCTACAAGTTTGGTTTCAAAACTTAGAAAGAGTGTTTTACGGAGTAGCATGGCCCGACCTGGGTGGTTGGGGATGTTCCAAAAAGTGTGGTTGTATTTCCACTCACCTATTGTATTGGAACATGCTGAGATGTTTTGTGTATTGGTCAAGGGCTTATGCAGTGTCTCTAGACCCCATGTGGTAGGTCATGGCTCATCCTTTTGGTCCCCATTTCAAAACAAGAATTGTTTTATTGCTACGGTCGACTGCCCCTTAGTGTTGGTAACTCCTCATCATGTCAGTCATTTATCATCTAGGTTGGTATGCAACATATTTGGGTGGATCTAATAGGGCACGTGATCTAGGGGAACTACTAGTCTCTCTTATGCCTTCACATATGATATAAAAGTGTTTCTCTTTGTAAAGGTTGTCACATCTATGAATAACACACTTATTTGATGCCTAAGCATGGTTCCTTGTCCTATGTATTCATCACACTTTGGCCATATACTATCAAAGATGATTCCGCAAATGCTCACCCAATTTCTCATTTCCCGAGGTAGTCTCGCAATTCTCGAGGTAATACACATATCCCAAGGCACTGGTCACATTCTTCGAGGCATATTTTGGTAATCTATGCATGCATGGACATCCTCTACACATGCCATGTTGAATATTTCAAAGAGCCCTCCTATTTCATCAATTTTGGGCATCTTATCACTTGATTAGAGGGCTGGCCCACTCTTTTGGATGTCATACTAGCATTTGGGGTTTTATGACCCATTTTTTGACTTGGAGGGTCACTTCCACCCTTCATGGAGGTGCCTTGACACTAGATATGGGCATGGTCATGCCTCATAGATATATTTGAAGGTTTTATGAGCACTATTTGAGGGGCCATCCACTCTTTGAGATCTTTCTTACTCCTTCCATGAGTCTGTTCCACATTATGAGGCTAGACATTGGACCTTTGCTTGTTTGGGATGCCTCTACACCATAATTTTGTTGGGTGGCGACAACACACACCTTGCAGCTACATTCGTTTGGCTGGAGGTTTCTTAATCGTTTGGATTTCTATATGTTTGGAAATGCTTGAGATCTTTCTTGTTTAAATGTAGAAGTACATGATGAGCTTCTTGAGACTTGTATTCGTTTCTCCACTGGTTTGGCTGAGCAATAAAGGATATCATTGCCCCTTTTTTGTTCGTATCTATTGTGTGATGTGTTATCTTCTCTATTCTCTTTGTTCATTGATTTAGTTTTGCAATTCGAGATCCCAACAAGTGTTGTTAGATCTAAGAAAGGAAGCACGCCAATTTTTTTCCTTGTGTGAGAGTTTGGAGAAGAATTGATTTGTTGCTCGCACGTTGAGGAGAAAAAGGGTCTAGTTGCCACAAAGTTCATTGGTAGTTGTTCTGAAGAGAACTTGTGTGGACGTTCAGGAGCTGGTGTAGCGACAGTTGCAAGAGGCAGAGCTGGTACATAGAGGAGAGTGTAATCAAGATGCAGGCTATAGCAGTTTATTGTCGTGGTTGTGGTGGTCTTAGAGGATGCACGCAAAGTGTTTGACATAATTCCTAAATGATATAGACTGAGTTGCCTAAGGAGGCAGATTTAGATCTAGCACTGATGGTGGCAAGTCAAGCATGGAAGCAAAGTGTCGATGGGCTCACTCAGATTTGAAGCAATGGTGGCTAGTGGTCGGTCCATAGAAAGGTGGGAGGTTTCAAATGAAAAGTTCGAGGTGGAGTTCACACTTTTTCTTTTACTTTTATATGTAAATGGGCATACGACCATAAGACATAGTTAGTCATGCATACTTTGGGTTTGAAATTTCACCGATAAAGTCCAGACTTAGACCTAGGTGAAAGTGGGGAGTAAGCAGTGCCCTGACTTTGATGGAGGTTTGGCTAGATTTGGGCATGAGAAACCCCAAGTCAAGGGGGGAATGTTAGATCAACAATTATGTTTTTGGGCACATGGTTCTGGTAGCCCATGTTTTTTTAGAGCCCATGGAGTGCATACTCCATTGAAATTAGTCTCAAGGTGAGAGGTGAAGGCTCACTTGGCTGGACTGGTCAGATCTCGTCTAGGAAGTATATATTTGTTGGTTATAGTGATGGAGATAAGTGATCTAGGATGATCTTGGTGGCCACCCACCTATTCCAAATGGCTCAAAATAGTGTTTTGTCAATTTACCATTTTTACCGTTTTTTCGGGTCCCAAACTTCTGGGGCCATTTTGAGGGCCTAAACGAAGCTTTTCATGATTGGGCACCTCAATGACCACCAAAGGCTTTGATTGAGCTCCCAAAATGAATCTCCTCATCAATACCTTTCCAATGAGCTATTGTGTTCCCTGAACGAAGATCGTATGCAAAAGTTACGACCTCGAGAAATTGATGTACTAACTTACCCCAACGGGGCCCACATGACTTTTGGCGCTTCATCTCTTAGGTTTATATTTTTGGATGTCTATGGTTTTGGCATTCATGTTTATTGTAAAAAGGCCTTTAGAGACTCATTGTACTCATCTTCTTGCAAATGAGCGTAGCCATCACATCTCTTCTCAGAGATAAGTTGCCACCATTCTAGCAAGCTTGTTTTCAGTCTGCATTTTACAGTTTCAACATATTTCTTATTTAATAGAAGTCAAGTTTTATTATATATCTGTTATTATTCACTGTATATCTATGTTAATATTATAAATATGTGTTTTCATTTTGTTCCGTTCATTAATCCAGACCAGTGGTATCATAATGATCTTCTCCTTGTTGGTTTTTTTAGTGCATGTCCTCGACGCGGTCAGGGTATAGAGAGTTGGGTCTCGAGTTTTTTTTTTTCTCTTGAGGAAAACTGCTCTCACATTCCAAGAAAACCGCCCAAGGAAGGAGAAAATAAAGATGATAGGATAGGAGATCCTTTCAAAATGTTGCTTGAGGAGGCCCTCGAGTGACAGAGGAACGAGATGATGGACAAATTTGCACAAATCCTTCGACGACTGCCGACAAGCAACACATCCACCTCAATCGGAGGCACCACCCCCTTCAAGGTACAAATCAATTTTGATATTCCTATATATGAAGGTAAAATAGATGCGGAGGTCGTAGATAAATGGTTAAACCTTCTAGAAAGGTATTTTTTTGTCCACAACTTTTTCGATAGAGAAAATATTACATTTCCGCTCCTCAAGGTTGTCCCCCATGTCAAAGATTGGTGGGAGACTTTCTATGAGAAAAAGGAAATAGAGGGATCCACATTATTTGTAGTTGCACCCACTTGTGGGGGTGGCATAACTTATTCCTAATGAATTAAACATATATGTAAGTCACCACCCAAGTTGTCCATGCAAATCGTATACAAAATGTAATGTTTGGCATTGCAAGCTTGTTCTTTCCTTTGTTATGATTTTCATACTTACACATTAGATGAAACCTAAGAGAGACCATTGTACTACCTTTATCGTGAATGCATTCCTTTCATGTTGTTTCACTATTTTTGTGAAGATGTAAGACACATAGTAGATATTATGTGAATAGTTGTCGACACAAGGTTGTAGTGAGCATTATTCCCAACTAAAAGAGGGCGAATTATAATCTATGTATCCATTGAATATTATTTTTGTTTTCTTGCAGTTAAGGAGGGACAGATAAAGGGAGGATGTTGGTAAAATAATTGGTGTTTACAGTGTACCATTCTAGCAAGTAGATTGGCAAATTATGGGCCTTTGACTTTTGAGAAGTATGGAAAGGAAACCTTGTTCCAACACATAGGATAACAAATTTTTAATTGGTTTCCACAATACTACTTATATGTTTGCTTGAACTATTATTTTCTCCCATGCCAACAAGTATATCGATAGGTCATTACAATATTATTGCTATTAAAATTTGAGATCATGCTTGTATGTGTCACTCCACGACAAATGTCATTTCACAACCTCAACTCATAGATAAAAATGATGTAGGATTTCTTATGGTTTGCAGGAAAATCATTCCCCAATAACCACTCCATTCATTGTATATTTTATTCAAATAATACTCCTATGTATATTGCTTACTTTTATTTGCACATTTTTTTATATAAAATATATTCCATTTGAAAATTTTCACAATATGTTTGTAAACATTGCTAAGTTCATTTTGTTGAACTTATGGATTGAAATTTTACATCAAATTGTGATGGGAATTTCTTACATAAGATGTGACTGTTGTAGATTAGGTCATCTTTAAATTCTATGCAATGTACTTAAGGAGGATAATATAGAGTATTTAGGGAGGTAATTCAGGGGATAATGAATGCAATATAGTCATAATAATAGAATAGGCCCACTGTGTAATTAAAATAAAAGAATATAATAATAAGGGGTAGTTGGCGTAAGATCCCCAGGGATACTCATGAGAAAGTATAAATACATGAGTATCATTGTATTGGACATATGTTGAATTGTGTTGTCTTGTAGCAAGCATGGCTTGTGGAGTGATTCCTTCCATAAGGTGTATTTAATGGTGTTACCCTACTTTAAGGGTTCTTCTCTCTATATTCTTGGAGTTGTTCATGGTGATTGCTTTGGTATCTTTGGTGTTTAGGGTTTATTTTTGAAGTTTTATGGTGGATTCTCTCTTATATCTTTGAAGTTTTACTACATTCTACCATGAACTATTCTACTGTTTATTTGTTGGACTTTGATAAAATAACTACATGCTTACCACACACTATAACTAGATTCATGTAGAATTGTGTTTACTTCAACTAGTAAATTATTTCTACATATGAAATATACTCTTGGGATGATATTCCAAGTATTAGGTGCCTCACCTCCTTGATAGAGTTATAGAGGGGGTTGGGTATGCAACATCATGGCATTAGGGTCAAGGTTATAGAGTTGTGACTTATATGAGTAAAAAATCAGATCTTCAATTTCAATAATGAGTCTTTTGGGGTTTAATTAGTAAGATCCATGTTGATATTACAAGAAGCAAGTTTTA
>JASDQU010309654.1:3036-16657 GCA_032191745.1 Picea mariana
TTCCCTTCCGTCATTCTTTTATGAACGAATGCATCTCTTGCTTGCGCTGGAGTCGTTGCTCAACTACGTACATCGCGAGAGACTGTAAGCGAATGGTCAAAACATATCGTCAAACTGGTCGAGCTACTAGAATCGTTGTTCTATCGGGCTACTCTCTACTGCCAGAGGGTACGGTACGCTTTAGGCAATCGATTTAAAGAATGGCTAAAACTGGAAATAAAAAAGAAAACCTTAAAATCGTCGAGTACGTATGCTGGTTTAGATATTTGCTTTCTTAAAAAGACAACGTATAGAAGGGTCTAAAGACCAGAGGGGAAGAAAAAGCGTTATAGATTTGTTAGGATTAATGGAGCATGACCTGAAAACGATAACATCCAGAATTGGAGGATCAGTAAGGCAAAAAGGAATGGCGTGGTTAAAAGGAGACATTTGTTAATGGACATGACACGACTGTAGAACAAAAAGTGTCCCTTGCTAGATTCTGAGATTATCTGAAACCTAGATTATTTAAAAAAGGCCCAATGATGTTCAGGGTTCATAGCTCAAAAAGGCTCAATGATGTTCAGGGTTCATAGCTCGGGTGGTTAGAGAAATTATTTGTTTTCCTTTCTTATTCGGTTTCATTGTTGAAACATCATATTGCCATGCAAATGATCTCAGGGTTTATAGCTCGGGTGGTTAAGGGAATTGTTTATTTTCCTCCCCATTCGGTTTCATTGTTGAAACATCATGTTGCCATGCAAATGATCAACATTCAAATTTCAATTGATATAAATTCTTAAAACTATATGTATTTTAGTTGAGCTTGACAATTCCATACATTAAAGTGGGATTGTGATAATACAAAGGTAGAGTTCATAAATTCCTATGAATAAAAAAAAAATTGCTTACCTAAACAAAAAAAAATGGGCATTTTGAAATTTACCCTTTATTCATTTAAGTGTAATCTTATTGTTGAAACATTGTATTAGACTGCAAATGGCCTAATTTCATTTCAAACCTCAATTATTGGTATAATTTTAGTCAATCTTAACAACTACCCACGTTGAAGTGGGATTGTGATAGTATAGAGGTAAACTTCATAAATTTTCAAATTCCCATGGATTAAAAATAATGTTTACTTAAGAAAAAAAAGGGGCATTTTGAAATTTACAATTTTGTTTAATTTTATAAAAACTTTTAACAAATTATGTAATTTAACCAAAAAAAATGTTTACAAAATAATTCAATAATATAATATTAATGAAAAAAGAATAGATGATGTCATATATATCTAATAAAATAAATGTTTACAAAATAGTTTAATAATATAATATTAATGGAAAATAGATGGATGTAAAGTAGTCATGGATGTGTAGTCATTGTTAGTCTAGTGGGTTAGTCTAATCAATTTGCATTAACCAATTATTAAAAGATATTGGGTTCAAGTCCAATAAAGTCCCTCTAGGTTAGGAGTACATGTTCTACTCCAGTGGCATTTACCATGGGTGTCATTCACAAAATGTGAGGAAGTGCCTAGAGAGTTTCCTAAGAACTTTTCCCATGGAAGAAAAACTTACAATCATTATAAATGTTTTGATCTTCTTCATACTTCTCATCCTAATGATCATAATCAATAGTCCAAAATACAAGTCACTCCACATGCATGTTTATTAGAAATATCATTCATAATAATTCCATGATGCTAATTGTGTCATGAAATTTATATATTAACAAGTATGATAATAACAATTAAAGATTATAAAATTGCAATAAAATATTATTAATTTCGACTATTAAGTAATGTATTACTCAAGTCTCAATAAGAAAAAAAATATTATTAAGTACTCCTATCCACAATCCAAGTAGCAAACAAGTTCACTCATTGTCTAAGGAGTTGCATGTGTTTTCAATTGGATTTGAGTGGTGGATATTTTGCATCATTTACATGAGAGCTCTTTGTTTTTTCATACATTTCCCCTGTTATCCCCATTTCCCAGGGATAACTAAGGAGATGATGTCTTGAGGCCCTCAGGTTGCATACATGGAGTATCGAGAGACAAATGGCTGACAACATCCACTTGCACAGACATAGGCCCACTTCACCACCACACATCTCAGACTCATCCCGATGGTATTTGCCACACCAGCTTGCTTCTGGAAGACATTGGGTCTTGCTCCATGAGGTACTAGTCATGAATTATGTTGAGTGTCATTTCAATATTTGAGGCATTTGAGTGTGTTGCATTTAAAGTTGCTTTTTATTATGTAACGTTTGCTTGGAAGTTATGTTCTTTGCCCTGTTTCACCTTGGTGGTTGACATTGTGCCCTAGTAAGTGGTCACCCTTAGGGATGGGTTTGCTACTGGGAAGTCCCCTTGACGAGTCATCGTGACTTTCCCGATCATACTTATCATTTTCCACACTTAATCATATCACCTTCCTATCTTTTGGGATTTTCGGGTGTACTGACCCAAGAAGGGATTGTCCCTCATTTCATGGGAAGAAGGGGTTGAAGGCCCAGAGGGAATGTAGCTGGAAAAAGATAAAATCCAAATCATAACCTTCCATATGCTCACCAAAAATAGGTCTTGAGAACAATGAAATGTTTCTCCTAAAAATCAAAGACCTACAAAATCAGACACATATATATAAATGTCCCACTTGTTGAAGGATCTACACAAGTGCATTACAAGCTAGACTTTACCCCCATGGCACTTTGTGTACCTCCCCCTTCAAGTGACACTTTGGTACTATCTCCCAAGTTATATGTTACCCCATAAGGAGTACCCAATTGTTCTGGACATTAATTAATTAATGGAATTAAATGGGCTTGGAAAAATGATGCATTGAAAATGAAGGTGTAGCACACCCTCTACAAAGGCACCCATAAATGAGACAGTATGATCCCTTGTATGTCATGAAACCCATGCCCAAAAGTCTTTCCCCCATCCACTTCATCTTCTCCAAAAGGATTAGAGCGGGGTTCACTTGGGAAACACTCCTTGAATTAGGGAATAATTCACCCAATAGGTCACTTTTTCAACCCTCCCATACCTAAACTTGACAAATTGCATAGGGTCTTTGAGCGCCTGTTTAATTTTATGAGGTGGTTTTGGATGCACATGATTAGGTGACTCTTTTATTGATTTGATTTACTTATCATGATACATTTGACTTGAGATCCTTGAAGGTTGTATCCATTGTCTTTGCAGGACCTTTCTTGGTGGAGAGTTTTGGAAGAACAAGCCTAGCTTGGGCTTCCTTGGGGCATGAAGCCCACAAGGTGGATACCATGGCCCTCACACCAGATGATGATGAAAACCTTTGGAGGCTTGAACGACACCATGGAAGATCTCACCTAGCCCATACAAGACCAACATTTTTCCTTTGGAGGTCAAAACACCACTTTGGAGGGCTTGACGTCACCCTAGGGCTAGGGTTTTCATGGTGGTGGTGTTGACTTGATCAACACTTGGCATTTGGATGGAGAGAAGCCTTGGCTTGATGGAGGAAACCCTAGAGCATGAGAGGGAGGCCTTTGGAGGCCCAATGTTTCACCACCAAGCTCAAACGAATTGCTAGAAGTGCCAAAATGTCACCCTAGAGAGGGTTGACGTCATCTTTAGGGTCTCTTATGTGCAATTTTTAAGTTAAATTTGAATTTAATATTGTAAAGGGGAAAAACAAATGGAAATGTCTCCCTTATTTTGTGGTTTATGTCCCTAACTTAAGTGGACAAACACTTTTTTATAACTTTTGTATAAATAAGGATCATTTCCTTTTCATTTTATCATAGTTCTCCCATTGTGAGAAGACTACTTAGCTGAAATTTGTGCCCCTCTTGGGAAAATTAACTCTCTCTTTCTCTCTCGTGATATGGTTTATCTCTTGTCTTATGGAATGAAGTGGTGTGCTATCTCTTGGAGGTTCTTTCTCTTTCTTTGGTAATGAAGAATGCTTGGTAACTAGGGTTTGTCGTGGCATTTTTTGGAATTGGTAAGGAAAATCTGCACTTTGTTAGGTTTCTTTCTTATTCCATGGTTGTTATTGGCTAGATCCTTGGAGGAGTATAAGGGCATCACCCTCCACCAAGTTTTATCATTATAGTTTGTTGAAAAGGATATTCCAAAGGTTGCTAGGAGAAGTAAAAGGGTTTACACCCTCCTAGACTTTACCTTGTTAGGGTTGCTATCTCAAGGGAGTAAAAGGGATTACAGCCCTTGAGATTTAGTAATCCTAACTTAATACAAGAAGACTCCATAACCCATTTGGAAAGGCACTAATGATTTAATGCATTGGAGAAATAAATTGCATTGGTAAACGTAATTTAGAGAGATATTGATCTTGTTCAAGTTGGGATCTTTTCTTGATGCTTTAAGCTTACTAAAGCCTCTAGGGCGTCTTGATTGGCTTAGTATACTTTGAGCTATAAATAAATAAAAGCTACAACCATTAGGGCTATAGAAAATCACTTTGTATATTTAAATATAACTTGCATTTCAACTGTGGAAATTTGCTAGTAAGCCATCACTATCTTTCTACTACTAATTGGTGAAATTTTTGTCGAATTACTTGTTTGTTTTAGTGGTTGAAACATGCTACTATAGAAAATATTTTCTACAGTCATTTAGTTGTTACAAACATACTCTCAAAACATCATACAAAAACGCTCTAATACCACTACAGTTTGTTCTAAAGTATTGGGAATTAATCTACATGTTTATGCTTCATCTCTCAATAAATATTTCATGCTTTGAGTGGTTAAATATGCAGTAATTAAATTTATTCCTTTCTGATATATACTCTTGTTTACTAATGATGTTTGGGACAGAAATATTAACTTTATTGTCCACTTAATCTTTGAGTTTGTATACTTGTCTCTTCTTGTGTCTCGGGCAGGTACAACTATGTTCCACGGGTACTCAAGAACTTGGCAATCAATAACCATCTTTGAGACTTGTTTCAAATCAGTTCTCTACTTAGTAGTTTGACCTATAAGGGTATCACTTCCATAACCTCGCTTTCCATCCCATTTTCCACTAAGGTTAGTTAGGATTCCCCCCTTGTGTAGGATTTCTCCTTCACTAAAGCAAGGGGAGGGTTTATCTAAGGTGATAGTGGTAGACTCTCCCACAGTTATCGCCATCTCATGGACTAGGTCGGGATTTTCCCAACCTACAGTTTGTGTGATAAGATCTTGGCATTGTTTATAGGGAGAATTTTGAATCCTCTTTCATGCCCTAATGACACTTTGGAAAGCTTCCATCCCAACTCCTTTACCCCTAGCTTTCTTGGCGACTCCACTTGAAGGAAGTTACCCTTCAACCCTTGATGATATCTTCTTGAATCTCATATAGTGACTCCACTATCCCAGAATCCACCTTCTCTTAATACGTTTCCCCTAGGGAGATTCAATCCTTCTAAGGTTTATCGAAGAAGGCATCCTCTTAAACCTCTCATTATCAAAACCCTTTTCCAAGGTACCCTTCCCCTTGCTCCAATGTCTTTCCCTTGGGAAAAAGACCTCTACAAACCCTTGAACATGGCCACTATCCCCAGATATCCCAATGCCATGCCAAAAGAGTCTCACAAATGGTTGCCAAAGTTCACATGAAATAATGTGATCACAACCGACGATCATCTCTATGCCATGGGCCGAGACATGGAGAACACATAAGTTGAAAATGAGGATGTGGAAATGATGTTTCTAGCTTCATCATTGACTGAAGATGTCGAAAGATGATTTAGGGGCCTTCCTGATAACCACGTAGCATATTATGAATATTTCACCAAGTTGTTCAAGAACAGATGGACAACAAAGAAGGAGAACATAATGCTTGTAGCTCAGTTCAATCAGATAAATAATAAAGAGAATGAAATAGTAAGTGAATTTGACAACAAGTTTGACAAATTTTACAACCAAATCCTGATGGATCTATGTCCTCCAGATGCAGTTGTTCGTCTCCTTTATATGAATGGTTTTGATGGACAACTTTTTTTCATCTTAAAGGATAAGAATCCCAAAGCCAAAGAGTATAGCACAAAGATTGAAGAGAATCTTCTTGACTCCAAGGTTGATCCTTTTTAGTATCCTCATACTAAGACAAAAGAAAAGACCAAATATTTCAGTAGCAGTACACTAGATCCAATTGCTCTCTTGACTCAGAAGATAGACTAGATGAGTACTCAGTTTTTCCAGGATTAAAATCAAATCATGGGCCAATTGACCACTGTGGAAAGAAATCATTTTGCCCGCAGACCTCAATTTACTAGACAATACAAGGATGCCATAGGTTGGAGGCCGAAGCCTCAACAAGAGGCAAAATCTCTTGACACATTAAACCCAGTTGAAATAGTCAACACAAAAGAAACATCTTGGTGTTGTCCATGTCAAGAACCTCATCGGGAGGATGAGTGTCCTCGACGTGATGAAGAGTCCTTTAATGGTATAAGCTTCATGGAAAAGATCTGTAGCTTCTGAGAATAATGTATTACTCAGGAACAAATTGACGAAGTCAGAAAAACATGAGCTAGAGAAGAACGACTCTGAGTGTTAAATCACTTAACAGAGGATCAGAGAAAGGAATTGAGAAAAAAGGAAGTTTTGACATACGCAAGAAGAAACAAGTATTTAGTTCCTCTACTACAACCTTCCACTCCACTTCATCCAGAGGTGGAATTTATTCCTCCATCTGCAGAGAAGGTGGTCCCACCACCTCCACCTCCAGTCCGTGAATTGCTTTCAAAACCATTTTCAACAGAAGACGAGATTCAGTTGAACATAGATGTGTTGTCCATGTTCGAAAAGATAAAGATGACGGTCCCTATGATGGAGATGTGAAAGATTCCATCTATGAGGAAGGAAGTCTTGAAGTTATTGGAAGTGGCAGCCGAAAAAGAGGATCCTCCAATAATCTTGAAGACCATGTATCTTCATTGACAGAGGGGTAATAACCCTCCCTTCTATCTCTCTTTGGGGGCAAATGGTCTTTGTTTGAACAATTGTATGCTAGAATCTAGAGCCTTAGCAAATGTGAAGTCCTTGAAGGTGATGGAACAACTTAGTTTGAAGATGAACCGACCTTATGGAAATTTCTATGGTATTGATTCTAAGAAGGTCAAAGTTTACAGACTTTGTGAAAATGTTGAAGTTTACCTGATTGATTTTCCTCATATCAGCCTCATTATGAACATAGTGATGATTGATGTTCCAAATTCTTGGGGAATGCTTCTATCAAGAAGTTGGTTCATTTCTCTTGGGGGTTTCTGTAGTATGGATCTCACCCAAGCACATAGTCCCATGGGGGATGCAATTTTTGAGATTCTATATAGTTGGGAAAGGGATGAGAAGCATGTGATGGATCCCAACTGTCCTGACTACACTAGTGAGTGTGACTTTGATGTATGCCGCCAGATCATCGAATACGATCCACGGGACCTTCTTTTTGCATAGGAATGTTGCATAGATACACTACTTCCAAGGATGAATGAATACAAGGAGACGCTTGTGAAACTCCAAGGGAAAGAACCAGGGTCCATCTAGATATTAAATAAAGAAGATAAAGAGAACAAAGAACATGCGAAAACCATTAAAGATGCAGTCAACATAAAACCTCCTTCGTACCCTTACATTGAGAATATCTTACATCAACTACATCGAAGGAAGTCTTGCGTTCATGTGGGATAAGAGGAAGGGCAAGCCTAAATTTGATCAGAAGGATGGCGACTCTTAACTTGGCCCTTACATAATCAAGAAGAGGTCCAAGAAAGAGAAATACTATTTGACAGCCTTGGACGAGAGAAATATTCCATTACTAGTAGATGGGTCTCTTCTCTGACCCTACATTCAAGGTACTTGACTTCTTCAGGGCCTAGGCCCTAGGTAAGTAGGTAGGTCATCTTGCTTTCTTGCATTTACATATTGATATCTCATGGTAGTTTATTTGCATTTCATCTTTGATTGTTCTACTCTACTTGCATTATTGATATACATGTTTCTTTTGTCATATATATAAAAATACAAAAAAATAAAATTTCTAGATTAGTTGTCAATTTTGAAAATTTGATTTTGATTACATGGACAAAGGGTGAGTAGAGCCACCCTATATTTTACGGTTTTATGTTTCAGTGTAGGCACAGGTCTGACCAGGAGATGTTTTTTTTCTCATGCACTCTACGACAAGTACATGTCCCCGAGTAGGAGCCATATGTTATCCCCATTTCCTAGGGATAACTAAGGAGATGATGTCTCAAGTCCCTCAAGTTGTAGACATGGACCACCGAGAGACAGATGGTTGATAGTGTCCACTTTCATAGAAAGAGGTCGACTTCACCACCACACATATCAAATTCATAACGATGGTATCCACCACACCAGATTGCTTCCGGAAGACATTGGGTCTTACTCCATGAGGTATAGGCCAAGTATTATGGCAAGTTTCATTTCAATATTTGAGGCATTTGAGTGTGTTTCATTTAAAGTTGCTTTTTATTATGTAACATCTTCTTGGAAGTATACTCTTTTCCGTATTTCACCTTAGTGGTTGACATTGTGCCATAGTAAGTGGTCACCCTTAGGGATGGATTTTCTACTGGGAGGTCCCCTTGATGAGTCATCCTTCCTTTCCTGATCATACTTATCATTTTCCACACTTCATCCTCTCACCTCCCTATCTTTTGGGATTTTCAAGTGTACTGACCCAAGAAGGGATTGTCCCTCATTTCATGGGAAGAAAGGGCTGAAGGCCCAAAGGTAATGTAGCTGGAAAAAGATAAAAGAAAAATCATAACCTTCTATATGCTCACCCAAAACAGGTCTTGAGAACAATGAAATGTTTCCCCTAAAAAATCAAAGACTTGCAAAAGAAAGCACATATATATAAATGTCCCACTTGTTGAGGGATCTACACAAGTGCATTACAAGCTAGACTTTACCCCCATGCAACTATGCGTACCTCCCCCTTCAAGTGAAATTGTGGTACTGACCCCCAAGCTATGTGTTACCGCATAGGGAGTACCCATTTGTTATGGACCTTAATTAATTAATAACATTAAATGGGATTGGAAAAAGGATGCATTGAAAGCGAAGGTGCAACACACCCTCTACAAAGGCACCCATAAATGAGACATTGTGATCCCTTGTATGTCATGAACCCCATGCCCAAAAGTCTTTCCCCCATCAACTTCATCTTCTCCACATGGATTAGAGGGGGGTCCACTTGGGAAACACTCCTTGACTTAGGGAATGATTCACCCAATAGGTTACTTTTTCAACCCTCCCATACCTAAACTTAGCAAGTTGCATGGGGTCTTTTAGCACTTGTTTAATTTGATGAGGTGGTTTTTTATGCACATGATTAGGTGAATCTTTTATTGATTTGATTTGCGTATCATGATACATTTCAATTGAGATCATTGGAGGGTGTATTCATTTTCTTTGCAGGACCTTTCTTGGTGGAGAGTTTTGGAAGAGCAAGCCCAACATGGGATTCCTTGGGGCATGAATCCCAAAGGGTAGATACCATCACCCACACACCGAATGATGATGACAACATTTGGAGGCTTGCAAGACACAGTGGAAGAACTCATATAGCCCCTACAAGCCCAACATTTTTCCTTTGGAGGTCAAAACATCACTTTGGAGGGCTTAACATCACCCTAGGGATAGGGTTTTGGTGGTGATAGTGTTGACTTGATTGACACTTGGCATTTGGATGGAGAGGATCCTTGGATTGATGGAGGAAACCCTAGCACATGAGAGGGAGGCCTTTGGAGGCCCAATTTTTCATCTCCAAGCTCAACTGACTTCCTAGAAGTGCCAAAACTTCACCCTAGAGAGGGTTGACGTCATGTTTAGGGTCTCTTATGTGCAATTTTTAAGTTAAATTTGAATTTAATATTGTAAAGGGGAAAAATGAAAGGAAATGTTTCCCTTATTTTGCGATTTACCCTATCTTAGGTGGACAAACACTTTTTAGAAATTTTGTATAAATAAGGATCGTTTCCTTTTCATTTTCTCATAGCTTTCCCATTGTGAGAAGACTACTTGGTTGAAATTTGCACCCGTCTTGGGAAAATTCATTCTCTCTCTCTCTCTCTCTCTCTCTCTCTCTCTCTCTCTCTCTGTTGTTATATGGTTTATCTCTTGTCTTATGGAATGAAGTGGTGCACTATCTCTTGGAGGTTCTTTCTCTTTCTTTGGTGATGAATAATGCTTGGTAACTATGGTTTGTCTTGGCATTTTTTGGAATTGGTAAGGAAAATATGCACTTTGTTAGGTTTCTTTCTTGTTCCATGGTTTTTATTGGCTAGATCCTTGGAGGAGTATAAGGGCATACACCCTCCACCAAGTTTTAGCATTATTGTTTGTTAAAAATGCTATTGCAAAGGTTGCTAGGAGGAGTTAAAGGGTTTACACCCTCCTAGACTTTACCTTGTTAGGATTGTTATCTCAAGGGAGTAAAAGGGCTTACACCCCTTGAGATTTAGTTGTCCGAAATTAATACAAGAAGACTCCATAAGCCATTTGGAAAGACACTAATAATTTATTGCATTGGAGAAATAAATTGCATTGGTAAACGTAATTTAGAGAGATATTGATCTTGTTCAAGTTGGGATCTTTTCTTGATGCTTTAAGCTTGTTAAAGCCTCTTGGGCGTCTTGATTGGCCTAGTATACTTTGAGATATAAATAAATAAAAAATACAGCCATTAGGGCTGCAGAAAATCAATTTATATATTTAAATTTAACTTGCATTTCAACCATGGAAGTTTACTAGTAAGCCATCACTATCTTTCTATTGCTAATTGGTGAACGTTTTGTCGTATTACTTGCTTGTTTTAGTGGTTGAAACTTGTTGCTGTAGAAATGATTTTCTACAACCATTTGTATGTTACAAACATACTCTGAAAACATCATACAACATCCCTCTAATACCACTAAAGTTTGTGCTAATGTATTGGGAATTAATCTGCATGTTTTGTGCTTCATCTCTCAATAAATCTTTAATGCTTTGAGTGGTTAAATCTGTAGTAATTACAGGGGAGGCAAGTGCGGGGGAGGGGGGGGTTTCTCTTCGAAACTGGATGAAAAATAATCTTGAACTACTACTGGAATCTAGGGAAGGAAACCAATAATAAAGCAGAGGCTTATGCCCTTCTAAAAGGTCTTTAATTGGAAAACCAAAGACAAATTCAAAATCTGAACGTAGTAGGAGATTCAAAGACAATCATAAGAATGATGATCCAAGGTTCTGAGCCTAAAAATATGAGTCTAAAAAGGGTAATAGACATAATTCTCCTATCCATGAGGACTTTAAAGACCAAGTTCTTCCACGTCCTTAGATGCAATAATGTTGAAGAAAACAAAATGGCCAATCTGGCCATCGAGAAACCACTCGGAATTTTAGGTGTAGAGGATGAGGAATGTTTAGCCCCCCTTGTGTAATGATAGCCTCTCACCAAAATACCAGGACCCACTGCACTAAGGGGATGGGAGAGGACACTTGTAGCACCAACACGAGCCTCGATAGGTGGAGGCGCCAGCTGGCAGGAGTAATGGCATGATCTCTTCATCGGGGTGTAAATCGTGCTAATGGGAATTCACATGATCACTTCATAATGGTGTGGGATGGTTATATCATTTTTCCAGTCGATTCCATGGGTAACAGGAAGGCGAAGACTCTGGATCAGATGCGTCAAGCATGCAACAATCCTGACGCAACATGGAATCATAAGGATGACAACGGGTTCAGTCCTTGGATCGGGTCTATGAAGGGTCTAAGTACATCGTTTCAGGTAGATTATGAGATTTGGGTACTCCCATTTATGTATGACATGAATTATTCGATGATTGTTTCTTGGGGAGTTTTATTTCAATGCTTTTGGGCAGTCTCTTTTGTGGTTCTCTCAAATTTTCCCTGATCTTACTTTAGACTCTGCTCTCCTTGAATTCTCTTATGTGCCCTTTCTGAGCCACCTCGCTCGGAGTTTCTCAGTGCAACTACGTCTGGGAATAGCCTCTTCCCCTTCCAAGTCTGGGCCCTTTGTCTTCCCATCGACCTGGACTTGGAGCGCCCTCCCTCGCCTCTTGCAGAACAACCTCCCTCTTAGCTTCATGGACAACAGGCAGAAGTCACATAAAGAGCCAAGGGCCATGAACTCGTAGGATTTTTTTTCAAGTCAAGGTCAACAAGACCCAGATAAAGATTGTGTAGGGTGTCAAAGGCTAAGAATTCATATGGAAGTAATCAATTCCACATTGACCTTCGAGCTAGAAACTCTCTCTCAGCACAGGCACCTTATTGAAGACTGCAAGATGAAGTGTTCACCTAGCGCAACGAAATTGAGGATTGATGCAGTCAAATCGAGAACATGCAAGGTCGTATGGATCAAATGGAAATAAATTATCAGCAACCCAACACCCCAGACAACACCCATGAAGCTTCTAGAAATCTAACTTCAACCACAGTGAATCAATTTCTAAAACTCAATAAGCCAACAATAGACCCAATTTGGGAGAAACATGGACATTTGGAGGTCAAAAAGGAACCGGGTAGTTGATTTTGTAATTTCCAAGTGTCATGTTTGTTTTTATGATATACATAAATGGTGTTTTTTTATAGGTTTTATTCTTCAAAATACAATAGAAATGTCATAGTTAGGAAAGTTGGCAACACAGTGGACACAGATTTTGTAACAACAGTCTCAATTTTTAAAGCATCTATATGCCGAAGGTCTATCATGGTCTTTTTTTGTACTACACTGGATTTATCCACACCTTTTTAATATAGATTTCCCCAATTCTTGTTAAAAAAAAATCTGCAATAATTAGCTTTATTCCTTGCTGATATATACTCTTGTTTACTATTGTAGTTTGGGAAAACAAGCTTAAATTGCTTGTCCACTTATTATTTGAGATTTTATACTTGTCTTTTCTTGTGTCTCGGGCAGGTACAACTATCTTCTACAAGTACTCAAGCACTTGGCAGTCATTAACCAGGTCCGACACTTGTTTCCGCAGGTACTCAAGCACTTGGCATTTTTTGGAACTCGTAAAGAAAATATGAACTTTGCTAGGTTTATTTCTTGTTCCATGGTTGTTATTGGCTAGATCCTTGGAGGAGTATAAAGGCATACACCCTCCACCAAGTTTTATCATTATTGTTTGTTGAAAAGGCTATTGCAAAGGTTGCTAGGAGGAGTGAAAGGGTTTACACCCTCCTAGACTTTACCTTGTTAGGGTTGCTATCTCAAGGGAGTAAAAGGGATTACACCCCTTGAGATTTAGTTGTCCTGAATTAATACAAGAAGACTCCATAACCCATTTGGCAAGACACTAATCATTTATTTCATTGGAGAAATAAATTGCATTGGTAAATGTAATTTAGAGAGATATTGATCTTGTTCAAGTTGGGATCTTTTCTTGATGCTTTAAGCTTGTTAAAGCCTCTAGGGCATCCTGATTGGCCTAGTATACATTGAGATATAACTAAATAAAAAATACAGCCATTAGGGATTCATCAAATCACTTTATATATTTAAATTTAACTTGCATTTCAACTGTGGAAATTTGTTAGTAAGCCATCACTATCTTTCTACTGCTAATTGGTGAACTTTTTGTCGGATTACTTGCTTGTTTT
>JASDQU010309654.1:24993-37680 GCA_032191745.1 Picea mariana
GAACGTAGTAGGAGATTCAAAGACAATCATAAGAATGATGATCTAGGGTTCTGAGCCTAAAAATATGAGTCTTAAAAGGGTAATAGGCATAATTCTCCTATACATGAGGACTTTAAAGACCAAGTTCTTCCATGTCCTTAGATGCAATAATGTTGAAGAAAACAAAATGGCCAATCTGGCCATCGAGAAACCACTCGGAATTTTAGGTGTGGAGGATGAGGAATGTTTAGCCCCTCTTGTGTAATGATAGCCTATCACCAAAATACCAGGACCCACTTCTCTAAGGGGATGGGATAGGACGGTTGTAGCACCAACACGAGCCTCGATAGTTGGAGGCAGCAGTTGGCAGGAGTAATGACACGATCTCTTCATCGGGGTGTAAATCGTGCTAACGGGAATTCGCACGATCACTTCATCATGGTGTGGGATGGCTATATCATCCGTCCAGTCGATTATGTTGGTAACAGGGAGGCGAAGCCTCTGGTTCATATGGGTCGAGCGTGCAACAGTCCTGACGCAACGTGGAATCATTAGGATGACGATGGGTTCAGTCCTTGGATCGGGTCTATGAAGGGTCTAAGTACATCGTTTCAGGTAGATTCTAATATTTGGGTACTCCCATTTATGTATGACATGAATTATTCAGTGATTGTTTCTTGGGGATTTTTATTTCAATGCTTCCAGGCAGTCTCTCTTTTGTGGTTCTCTCGATTTTTTCCTGAGCTTACTCTGGACTCTGCTCTCCTCGAATTCTCTTATGTGCCCTTTCTGAGCCACCTCGCTCGGATTTTCTCAGTGCAACTATGTCTAGGAATAGCCTCTCCCCCTTCCAAGTCTGGGTCCTTTGTCTTCTCGTCGACCTGTGCTTGGAGCACCCTCCCTCGCCTCTTGCAGAACCACCTCCCTCTTAGCTTCATGGACAACAGGCAGAAGTCACATAAAGAGCCAAGGGCCATGAACTCGCAGGATTGTTTTGCAAGTCAATATGAATAGGACCCAGAGAAAGATTGTGCAGGGTTTCAAAGGCTGAGAATTCATATGGGAGCAATCAATTCCACATTGACCTTCGAGCTAGAAACTCTCTCTCAGCATAGGCACCTCATTGGAAGAATGCAGGATGAAGTGTTCGCCCGATGCAGCCAAATTGAGGATCAATGCAGTCAAATGGAGAACATGCAAGGTCATATGGATCAGATGGAAAAAAATTATCACCAACCCAACACCCCAGACAACACCTAGGAAGCTTCTAGAAATCTAACTTCAGCCATAGTGAATCAATTCCTATACCTCAACAAGCCAACAATAGACCCAATTTGGGAGAAACATGGACATCTAGAGGTCAAAAAGGAACCGGGTAGCTGATTCTGTAATTTCCAAGTATCATGTTTTGTTTTACGATATACATAAATGGATTTTTTTTATAGGTTTTATTCTTCGAAATACAACAAAAATGTCATAGTTAGGAAAGTTGGCAACACAGTGGACACAACTTTTGTAACAACAGTGTCAATTTTTAAAGAATCTATATGCCGAAGGTCTATCGTGGCCTTTTTTTTGTACTACACTGGATTTATCCACACCTTTTTAATATAAATTTCCCCAGTTCTTTTTAAAAAGAAATCTGCAATAATTAGCTTTATTCCTTGCTGATATATACTCTTGTTTACTATTGTAGTTTGGGAAAACAAACTTAAATTGCTTGTCCACTTAATATTTGAGATTTTATACTTGTCTTTTCTTGTGTCTCGGGCAGGTACAAATATCTTCTACAAGAACTCAAGCACTTGGCAATCATTAACCATGTCTGAGACTTGTTTCCGCAAGTACTCAAGCACTTGGCATTTTTTGGAATTGGTAAAGAAAATATGCACTTTGTTAGGTTTATTTATTGTTCCATGGTTGTTATTATCTAGATCCTTGGAGGAGTATAAGGGCATACACCCTCCACCAAGTTTTATCATTATTATTTGTTGAAAAGGCTATTGCAAAGGTTGCTAGGAGGAGTAAAAGGGTTTACAACCTCGTAGACTTTACCTTGTTAGGGTTGTTATCTCAAGGGAGTAAAATGGATTACACCCCTTGAGATTTAGTTGTCCTAAATTAATACAAGAAGACTCCATAACCCATTTGGCAAGACACTAATCATTTATTTCATTGGAGAAATAAATTGCATCGGTAAACGTAATTTAGAGAGATATTGATCTTGTTCAAGTTGGGATCTTTTCTTGATGCTTTAAGCTTGTTAAAGCCTCTAGGGCATCTTGATTGGCCTAGTATACTTTGAGCTATAACTAAATAAAAAATACAGCCATTAGGGATTCAACAAATCACTTTATATATTTAAATTTAACTTGCATTTCAACCATGGAAATTTGTTAGTAAGCCATCACTATCTTTCTACTGCTAGATGGTGAACTTTTTGTCGGATTACTTGCTTGTTTTAGTGGTTGAAACTTTCTGTTGTAGAAAATATTTTCTACAACCATTTGGATGTTACAAACATACTCTTAAAACATCATACAACAACCCTCTAATACCACTAAAGTTTGTACTAAAGTATTGGGAATTAATCTACATGTTTTGTGCTTCATCTCTCAATAAATATTTAATGCTTTAAGTGATTAAATATATAGTAATTAGATTTATTCCTTTCTGATATATGCTCTTTTTTACTATTTTAGTTTGGGAAAACAAGATGAACTTTCTTGTCCACTTAATCTTTGAGCTTTTATACTTGTCTTTTCTTGTGTCTCGGGCAGGTACAACTATGTTCCGCAGGTACTCAAGCACTTGGAAATCATAAACCATATTTGAGACTTGTTCCCAAGTCATTTCTCTACTTGGTACTTTGACCTATAGGGGTATCACTTCCATAACCTCACTTTCCATCTCATTCCCCCCTAGGGTCTCCTGAGATTCCCCCCTTGTGTAGTATTTCTCCTTCATTAAAGCGAGGGGAGGGTTTATCTAGGGTGATAGTGGGTATACTCTCCCACAATTATCTCCATCTCATGGATTAGGTCAGGATTTTCCCAACCTATAATTTGTGCGATAACAACCCCCAAGGGAATAATGCACAATAATGATAGGATCTTTGCTCATGAAAATTATACTCTCCACAATATCATATTTTTTCCCATATATTAAGCATTTACACATGTCTCCTGGCATAAAAGGTATATGTATATGTATGTATGTATTTATGGTGCATGTGCGTGTTAATCATATGAAAGAAAAATAAATTTACAGTATGATTTAAAAGTAAGCAATAACTTTTGTCAATGTCCTTCAAGGGTGAATTAAGAGTAGGTTAAAAATAACAGAATAAACCCATGGATTTGAAGTTGTTTCACCTACAATCTACAAGTATAATCAAGAGCATGTGGTAATAGAAGGGAACTATGTTTTTTTAGTAGTGCAAATGTGAGATTTACCTGTGGTGACCACACGAGTAAATTCCTCACCTACACAATAATCCTAGTATATTCAGGCACATATTTTGTGATGGTTGTGCATTTCAAATAGTGACTTTCATATAAATCAAGTAAAAACGTAATTTATAATGTCAATAGTTGTTGAGAAAATATTGTCATTGATGTCAAAGTGGCAATGATGATGATTATGATGATGTGGCAGTAATGAGATGGATGTAACAGTGATGATGATGATGTGATAGTGAAAAAGGGAGATTGTTTGAGTATTGAAGCCATGAAACTAAGTGAAGAAGCTTTAAATCCATAAATCCAAGTAAAGAAACCTTGAAGCCATGAAGCCAAGTAAAGAAGACTTAAGATTGTTTGAGTATTGAAGCCAAGAGGCCAATTGAAGAAGCCTTAAAGCCATGAAGCCAAGTAAATAAGCCTTGAAGCCATGAAGCCAAGAGAAGAATTCTTGAAGTCATGTTGATGAAGCCTTGAGAAGCCAACATGAAAAATTCAAGCCATGATGACAAGTCAATGTCAAAGCAAATTGAAGAAGCCCCTGAAGCACTAATGATGAGTCCACTTGAAGAAGCCTTGAAGTGTCTTGAAGGAGCCTCAAAATAAATGTATATAAATCCAAAGTCGTCCCCTTATGGTGTAAATTTTAAGCATGGTCCTCATGGGATGAGATAACATGTGGTTTTTTCCACATGCCCACTTTGAGTTGTACATAAATGCAGCCTTGAAGGAGCCTTAAAGAAGCCCTAAATCCAAGTGAAGATGTTGCTAAAGTCAAGTGAAGAAGCCTACAGATGTCCAAGATAAAGATTGCAATATGGATATTGTTGAATTCTAATACCTTTCCAATGGTATATGGAAGTCCCTCTAACTCCCTAGGAATGAGGATATATGAGTTTTTCGACCGATAACCCAACCATAAAGTTGATGTCGACTTAGCTAATTTTTGGGGACATAATTACTATAAATACATGATAGAATTTTGAATTTTTAGTGCAAACAACGAAGAGATCGAGTCTTAGGTGTGCTCAAGGTGTTGGGGTGTCTTTTTGGTGTGCAAGGAAAGTCTAAGAGTTTCTCTTAAGAAGGGAAAAATTCCAAAGGAAGATGAAATCTCGTGAAGATTTGTTCTAGGGTTTTTCTTTGAAGGTCATCTTGGCATTTTTGATATAACATTTTTTCTAGAATGATTCAAATAGTGAAACTTAGATTTGTTTAAGAAGAGATAGTGAAGAATATTGATTACAAATTTTAGGTCCTGAATAATTACAGGTTTAACGTTATACTTAGTGGAAGTTGAGGTTTTTACAACTAGGGTTTTCTTCTTCAAAACATGTCATCTTTCCATTTTTGCTATAATTTGTTTTTTGGGATGAGTCAAGGATCAAAACTTGGAGAAATTTTATAGAAGAAATCAAATAATATTGGGTACAATTTTCATATCCCGATTGATTATAATTACAGAGTTATACTTTTTTGAAGTTAGGGTTTGTGACTAATATGAAAACTAGTCCCAAACAGGTGTTCGAGATAAAATGGTTATATATGAAGCTATGTAGGTCAAAATGGAATGATACTTGTTGAAATAGAAGGAGAACACATACTAATATATGAGGGCCATCGTTTAGAATCAGAAATGGAAAATTGAGCTCGTGGCGAATCTTACAAGTTTGCAGATTTGAGGTATAGTTCTAAGCAGTTTTGTATGCAGATTTAAGAAGTGATTTTGGGATTGTATTTGAAGGTTGTGATGTTGTTGTGAGGTTGTGATGTTTCTGTGAGGTTGTGAGGTTGTGATGTTGTTGTATTCTTTGATGCGAAGTTGTGATGTTGTCGGGATTTTTTCGTGATGTTTTAATGAGTAGATATTGTCATTAATGGACGTTGTCATGAATGGATGTTGTTGTCAGTGATTACCTTCTAGAAATGATGTTATGAGGCTTTCTATTATTTGAAAGATTGTATGTGGAATGCAGCATACAAGTTTGGAGGACACCAGTGTGAAGACAGTAACAATGTGATTACAGTGACAGTGATAGTGTGATGGCAGTGACAGTGACAATGACAGTGTGAAGACAGTAACAGTGTGATCACAGTGACAGTGACAATGTGAAGATAGTGACAGAGACAGTGTGAAGACAGTGAAAGTGGTAGGTTGATACTCTTATTCATATCAGGGTGGTGCACTGGAATATTGGTGTCTTCATTCAACAAGTTTTTGCTTGTGCTTTAGGGAGTGGGTGATTCCTTCCAATTGGAGTTGGTAAAGTCAGGGGGTTGGTGCCTCCTTCAAGTCAATGCTGGTAAATCAAGGAGTTGGAGTGTCCTTTAGGTTGGTGCTTGTAAATCAAGGGGTTGGTGCCTCCTTCCATTTGGTGTTGGAGAGTATTGGAAGTTGGTGCTTTCTGTCAATGTAATCTCAATATGATATAAGAAAAGCATTATGTGGTTTTCTTTCGTTTGGGGTTCCATGTAAAAATCATTGTGTTTTGTGTATGTTTTTTTTGTGATGATGAATGGCATTGTTAATTTTTAATGTTTACATGATGTTCTTAGGGTTAAAAATGGTAAAAAGTGTTCAATATTGATTCACCCCCCCCCCCTTCTCAGTATTGGTGAATATTCTAACAATTGGTATTAGAGCAGGTTCCTTCAGGTACAGTCTAACCACTAGAAGGAAGATCATGGATATTAAGGAATTTTACTCTGGAGATGGAGTTCCATTTTTCAATGGATCAAACTTTTCTCATTGGAGCATAAGGATGAGAACATTTTTACAGGCACATGGGTTTGACATTTGGAAATCAATATTAGATGGTTACACCACTCCAAAAGATAGACCAAAGGGTGCCACAACAAAGAAGCTAAAAAAATACAATGCAATGGAATTGAACATTATTTTAAGGGGATTATTAGAGTCTGAAAAGAAAAGAAATAGAGTTGGAGAGCATTCATTAGCTAAAGAGATTTGGGACAAACTACAAGAAAACTACACAAAGGAAGCAATGTAGGAATGTGCAAAAGATCAAAAGGAAGATACATCAAAGAAAATGGATGACAACCCAAATAAACATGCAGCTGATGAATCAAATGAAGAAAAGGTGAAGGAAGACGAATCAAGTAAGTATTATTGTGGTGATAAATTAAATCCTTGTGACATTATATGTACCTATGCAAATAAAATCAGTTTTGACAAAGATAAATATGAAAGCAAAATCCATGCCTCGAAAGAAGAAGAGAATGATGAAGTAGAAGTTGAAGTAGACCTTGAAGTGAAAATTATTAGTGCTCTAGATGATTTGAGGAATGCAAGGGAGAAGAACAAAATGCTAATGGAACAACTACATAGGTATCAGGAAAAGAATACATTGCTAGAAGAGAAGTTAAGTGTGACTGAAAAGACTATCATTATTTTAAAGGCACAATTAGAAGTGGGTAAGAAGACTGAAGAAAAAATTGAAGAATAAATTATAAGAGAAAGATACCCAGCTAAGCACAAACCTGCAGAATGCTATGATTCAAATAGAAGAGGACAAGAAAATTAAAGAAGTACTAAACAATCAGCTAAAAGAGAACAAATAAATATTTCAAGCAAAATAACTTGAAATTGTTTCTCTAAGAGAAGAAGTGAAAATGATAGCTGCCACAAACTTGAAGTTTGAGAAGAGTTCACCAACCTTAGAAGAAATCCTCCATCAACAAGGATCTCCTGGTGACAAGACAAGTATTGGGTATGACCACAACCAGAAAGACATTGAAGAATAAAAGAGTTCCAAACTACCAAAAAAGACTGAAGAAAGACCTAAAAGTCAGACAGATGGTTCAAAGTATTTCAATAGAAGAGTAAAAGACCATGATCAATCAAGACATGATAGGGAAGCATCTCAAAAACCTCCATTTCAAAGAAGACACTTCGCTCCCAGGTATCAAACTTTCTTTCTTGGTTATTGTTTTTGTTGCAACAATTTTGGACATAATGTTATAGACTGTAGAGCTTATGAAAGAAATACTCAAGTAAGGAATATAGGTAACTACAACAATCTTAAATGTTACAAATGCCACAACCATGGACACGTAGCTCGGGACTGTAGAAGCATGATGGAGTCTTCCATGAAAACAAAATAAATGCAAACGAATTTAATTGTGAAGTTGAAAATATATTGTTATCTTGTTTTGGGTTTAGGTTTATTACAAGAATTTTGAAAGAAAGTTGGAAGAGTTGATAAACTATTTTTTTTTTGATAAATTAGATAGAAAAGTACACTCTATGTTAACATTTTAGTCATAACTATTATGACAATTGAGGGAAGAAGGAATGTGAAAAGTAGATTACACTTTCTTATAATTGACTTACAAAAATGATATTATGTTATTGACAATGAAAAAAGATAGTCTTTATAACAATTTGATGTTCTAAATTTATTGAAACATACAAGCTAAGCCAAAAATCCTAAAATTTATGTTTTTTAGCTAAAATAAAGACAATTAATTAAAAGAGACTAAAGTGATCCCTAAAACATGAAGCACTATCAAATAAATGAAGTATTAAACCACCAGGGAATGGAGTACAAATGGATTAAAATAATAATATATTTTACATCAAGAATGTATTAAAATAATGATATCTCTTATATCAAGAATGATCACATTAAATGATAAATTAAAGTGATGACTAGGTGGCACTTGTAGGGATTTTTTAATTTTTTAGTATTTTTAATTAAATATTGTAATGACAATACCTATATAAACCACATAAAAATAGTCATATCATTGTCGTCAACCAACAAAAAATTAAGAATTTCAAATTTTATAAAATAAAAAATATTTTTTGTTTTTTTTTAAATTAAAATTAATAAAATAAAATTTGAAAACCTTAAAAAAATTTATGCAATCACACACAACTAAATTGAAATTTAAAGAAAATTGACATATAAACAATTAAAATATACTCTTCCTAAACAAATATAATAAATATACCCCTTAAACTAAAAAAAAGACTTCAATCTCTTAAAAAAAAATGCATCACCCCTTATAACTCCCCTTGTAACTCGAACTTTGTGTAAAACCAATGAATTTTTTGTAACCTGTTGCTTCATAGAAAGTAATGCGTTCAAATTTTTCACTTACACTTTAAACAAGTGCTGCAAGGCAGCGTAGTCCTTGCCAGGCTGGAAAGGGAGTAAATGTGTGGGCCACAAGCAGTACACGTGGTATTCATGCAGAATTTAGTATTTGTGAATTAGTTTTATTTGAAATTTATCAAAAATTATTAATGGATGGTACATGAACGAAGGTTCCTAGGATCTAAGTTTGATAATACATGAAATATTTAATGCACAAGCAATGTAACCCAACAATCACGGAGTCGCGGCTTCACTTTTTTCATTTTTTATGGCCACCATGTGCCGTGAAATACATTTTGCACCCAACACTTCCGTCATATACATTTTGCACCGAACAATTCGGTCATATGCATGAGACAGTAATTTATAGAAATGCACCAAACAAATATGGAGTCACAGGTTCACGATGTCCAGCGTGTTGAGTGATATAAATTTTGCACCAAACACTTCCATCATATACATTTTGCACCCAACAATTCCGTCATATACACGAGACTGAGCAATTTATAGAATATTGTAACATTGTATGAAGATTTATAGTAATTTATGTAACGCTATAACCTGTTCTATTTAATAAATAGTATACACAATTATTTAAATTGTATTCAATAAAAAAAATTTATAAGTAAGATTGTATAAAAGTCTGTCAAAATGAAGGACTATAGAGAATTTCCATGGTGTCAAGTTGTAAATACTGAGTTTCCCTGAGGGGAAACCAGCTCAGGGTGCACTGAGAGTAATGGCGCCCGGCCTGTAGTGAGCTGAAGTTAAAGTCATGAGACACGTGGGCAGGGAGTTGAAGTACATGGGTATGTGGGCAAAAACCGGAAAAAATAGTGGTAATCTATGTTACCAGAAAATTGGGCTTATGTTGTTCCGTGGTCTACAAATAGCACCTAGATTTCCACGATATACATATTGACAATCGGAATTGCGGAGTACTTGAATTTGAAGCGGCTCGTGTCGAATAACCAAATTGAAATAATAAACTCAATAACTTATTTTTCTATCAATAAAATCATTTATAATTAATTCTTGACTTAGCTAGTTTTTTGGATCGCGAGTTCTCCGGCTGGGGACCTGTTGTTCCGTGGCCCACAAATAGCACCGATATTTCTGCGATATACAAATTGAGAAGCGGTCTTGCGAACTATTCGAATTTTCAGATCGCGGGTTCTCGGGCTGGCGGGCTGAAAATCGGGCTTTTGTTGTTCTATGGCCTACAAAAATCAAATATGTAATTTGATTAAGTACATATATAGAGCATGCACGGAAGCTTCATTCCAGGTTGTCGTGGTTGCGGGCTGAAAATTGGGCTTCTGTTGTTCCGTGAGTTCCGCGATATACAAATTGACAAGTTGTTTTGCAGACTATTTGAATTTATGGATCGCGGGGTTCTCGGACTGGCGGGCTGAAATTTGGGCTTTTGTTGTTCCGTGGTCTACAAATAGCACCTAGAGTTCCGCGATATACATATTGACAATTAGAATTGCAGAGTATTTGAATTTGAAAGGGGCTCGTGTCGAATAACCAAATTGAAATAATAAACTCAATAATTTATTTTTCTATCAATAAAATAATTTATAATTAATTAAAACAAGTTTAGCATTCCCGAATTAGTTATCCTTTTTACATATGCTGGTGGGAAAAAAAAGAAAGAAAAATTGTACTGACGTCTTTTACATACGCTGGTGAACATAAGTATGAAAAAAATAGCATTCCTGAATTAGTATTCTTTAAAAGAGCGGGTTTTCGACTTAGCTAGTTTTTGGATCGCGAGTTCTTGACTTAGCTAGTTTTTGGATCGTGGGTTCTCGGGCTGGGGACCTGTTGTTCTGTGGCCTACAAATAGGATTGACACTTCCACGATATACAAATTGACAAGCAGTCTTGCAGACTATTTGAATTTTTGGATCGCGGGTTCTTGGGCTGGCGGGATGAAAATTGGGCTTCTGTTATTCTGTGGCCTACAAAAATCAAATATGTAATTTGATTAAGTAGATATATAGAGCATGCACGGAATCTTCATTCCGGGTTGTCAGGGTTGCTGGCTGAAAATTGGGGCTCTGTTGTTCCGCGAGTTCCACGATATACAAATTGACAAGATGCTTTGCGGACTATTTGAATCTTTGGATCGCGGGTTCTGGGACTGACGAGCTGAAAATTGAGCTTCTGTTGTTTCGTGGTCTACAAATAGCACCTAGAGTTCCGCGATATACATATTGACAATCAGACTTGCGGAGTATTTGAATTTGAAGGGGCTCTTGTCGAATAACCAAATTGAAATAATAAACTCAATAACTTATTTTCTATCAATAAAATGATTTATAGTTAATTAAAACAAGTTTAGCATTCCCGAATTACTTTTCCTTTTTACATATCCTGGTGGACAAGAAAAGAAAAAAAAATAGTACTGACGTCTGTTACATAGGCTGGTGAACATAAGTATGAAAAAAAATACTGTTCTTGAATTAGTTTTCTTTAAAAGAGCGGGTTCTTGACATAGCTAGTTTTTGGATGGCGGGTTCTCGGGCTGGGGACCTGAAAAGCGGGATTTTGTTGTTCCTTATCCTACAAATAGCACCTAGAGTTCCGCGATATGCATATTGACAATTGGACTTGCAGAGTATTTCAATTTGAAGGGGCTCGTGTCGAATAACCAAATTGAAATAATAAACTCAATAATTTATTTTTCTATCAACAAAATTATTTATGATTAATTAAAACAAGTTTAGCATTCCCGAAATAGTTTTCCTTTTTACTTATGTTGGTGGACAAAAAAAGAAAAAATAAATAGTACTGACGTCTGTTACATAGGCTGGTGAACATAACTATGAAAAAAAATAGCGTTCATGAATTAGTTTTCTTTAAAAGAGCGGGTTCTTGACTTAGCCAGTTTTTGGATCGCGGGTTCTCGGGCAGGGGTTCTGAGAAGCGAGCTTTTGTTGTTCTGTGTCCTACAACTAGCACCGCTAGTTCCGTGATATACAAATTGACAATCGAACTTGCTGACTATTTGAATTTTAAGGGGCTCGTGTTAAAAAAAATTAGCATTCACGAATTAGTTTTCTTTACATAGGTTTTACATACGCTGGTGGAAAGAAGGACAAAAAGTATAGTACCAATGTCTGTTACACAGGGCGGTCGACAAAAGGAGAAAATAAATAGCATTCCCGAATTAGTTTTCTTTAAAACAACGACTCATCCACACAAGAAATTGAAATTTATGAAATTATAGGTTCTTGGAGACCATAAACTATACATAGCAAATATGTAACTCTGTATACATACTCTCTATAAAAATCTAGGAACATATAAAAGCAGAGAAAAAAATAGCATTATCGAATTAGAGCATGGACGGAACCCTCATTCCATACTTAGCCAGTTTTTGGATCGCGAGTTCTCGGGATGGGGACCTGAAAATCGGGGTTCTGTTGTTCCATGATATACAAATTGACAATGGGACCTATGGACTATTTGAATTTTAAGGGGCTCGTGTCCCAAAAATTTAGCATTTGCGAATTAGTTTTCTTTACATAGGTTTTACATACGGTGGTGGACAAAAGCACAAAAAATATAGTGCCAATGTATGTTACATAGGGCGATGGACAAAAGGAACAAATAAATAGCATTCCCGAATTAGTTTTCTTTAAAACAGGGCCTCGTGGATACAAGAAATTGAAATGTATCAAATTTTAGGTTCCTGGAGACCATAAATTATACATAGCAAATATGCAATTTTTTAAAGTAGATATTTACTTTTATACATATGAAATATGTACTTTTATAAATTATGGGGATGAGATTTTATACAGCATGCACGGAGGCCTCATTCCATATTTGCACAGAGCCCTAATTCGATACCGAGGCAGTTTTTGGATCGCGGGTTGTGGAGCTGGCGGACTAAAAATTGGGCGTTTTTTGTTCCATGGTCTACAAAGAGCACCCACAGTTCTGTAATATAGAAGTTGACAAGCGGACTTGCGGAGTATTTTAATTTTAAGGGCCTTTGTGGCAAAAGTATGAAGGACGAGTGGTCAAGATGCAAGAAATGACATACTCTCTACACGTTTGAGTACAAAAAAGTAGTGAACACAATTTTATGACATTTATATAAAAAATAA
>JASDQU010309654.1:43936-58026 GCA_032191745.1 Picea mariana
GTGTGTGTGTGTGTGTGTGTGTGTGTGTGTGTGTTATATGGTTTATCTCTTGTCGTATGGAATGAAGTGGTGCACTATCTCTTGGAGGTTCTTTCTCTTTCTTTGGTGATGAAGAATGCTTGGTAACTATGGTTTGTCTTGGCATTTTTTGGAATCGGTAAGGAAAATATGCACTTTGTTAGGTTTCTTTCTTGTTCCATGGTTGTTATTAGATAGATCCTTGGAGGAGTATAACAGCATACACCCTCCACCAAGTTTTAGCATTATTGTTTGTTAAAAATGCTATTGCAAAGGTTGCTAGGAGGAGTTAAAGGGTTTACACCCTCCTAGACTTTACCTTGTTAGGATTTCTATTTCAAGGGAGTAAAAGGGCTTACACCCATTGATATTTAGTTGTCCTAAATTTATACAAGAAGACTCCATAAGCCATTTGGAAAGACACTAATAATTTATTGCATTGGAGAAATAAATTGCATTGGTAAACGTAATTTAGAGAGATATTGGTCTTGTTCAAGTTGGGATCTTTTCTTGATGCTTAAGCTTGTTAAAGCTTCTAGGGCGTCTTGATTGGCCTAGTATACTTTGAGATATAACTAAATAAAAAATACAGCCATTAGGGCTGCAGAAAATCACTTTATATCTTTAAATTTAACTTGCATTTCAACCGTGGAAATTAGCTAGTAAGCCATCACTATCTTTCTATTGCTAATTGGTGAACGTTTTGTCGTATTACTTGCTTGTTTTAGTGGTTGAAACTTTCTGCTGTAGAAAATATTTGCTACAACCATTTGTATGTTACAAACATACTCTGAAAACATCATACAACATCCCTCTAATGCCACTAAAGTTTGTGCTATTGTATTGGGAATTAATCTGCATGTTTTGTGCTTCATCTCTCAATAAATATTTAATGCTTTGAGTGGTTAAATTTGCAGTAATTACAGGGGAAGCAAGTGTCGGGGGGGTTCTCTTAGAACCTGGAGAAAAAATAATCTTGAATTACTACTGGAATCTAGGGAAGGAAATCAATAATAAAGCATAGGCTTATGCCCTTCTAAAAGGTCTTCAATTGGAAAACCAAAGACAAATTCAAAATTTGAACGTAGTAGGAGATTCGAAGACAATCATAAGAATGATGATCCAGGGTTTTGAGCCTAAAAATATGAGTCTAAAAAGAGTAATAGACATAATTCTCCTATCCATGAGGACTTTAAAGACCAATTTCTTCCACGTCCTTAGATGCAATAATGTTGAAGAAAACAAAATGGCCAATCTGGCCATCGAGAAACCACTCGGAATTTTAGGTGTGGAGGATGAGGAATGTTTAGCCCCTCTTGTGTAATGATAGCCTCTCACCAAAATGCCAGGACCCACTTCTCTAAGGGGATGGGATAGGACGGTTGTAGCACCAACACGAGCCTCGATAGTTGAAGGCAACAGTTGGCAGGAGTAATGACACGATCTCTTCATTGGGGTGTAAATCATGCTAACGGGAATTCGCACGATCACTTCATCATGGTGTGGGATGGCTATATCGTCCATCCAGTTGTTGGTAACAAGGAGGTGAAGCCTCTGGTTCATATGGGTCGAGCGTGCAAAAGTCCTGACACAACGTGGAATCATTAGGATGACAATGGGTTCAGTCCTTGGATCGGGTCTATGAAGGGTCTAAGTACATCGTTTCAGGTAGATTCTGAGATTTGGGTACTCCCATTTATGTATGACATGAATTATTCAGTGATTGTTTCTTGGGGATTTTTATTTCAATGCTTCCGGGTAGTCTCTCTTTTGTGGTTCTCTCGAATTTTCCCTGAGCTTACTATGGACTCTTCTCTCCTCGAATTCTCTTATGTGCCCTTTCTGAGCCACCTCACTTGAATTTTCTCAGTGCAACTATGTCTGGGAATAGCCTCTCCCCCTTCCAAGTTTGGGCCCTTTGTCTTCTCGTCGACCTGCGCTTGGAGCACCCTCCCTCGCCTCTTGTGGAACCCCCTCCCTCGCCTCTTGTAGAACCCCCTCCCTCTTAGCTTCATGGACAATAGGACGAATTCACATAAAGAACCAAGGGCCACGAAATCGCAGGATTCTTTTGCAATTCAATATCAACAGGACCCAGAGAAAGATTGTGTAGGGTGTCAAAGGCTGAGAATTCATATGGGAGCAATCAATTCCACATTGACCTTCGAGCTAGAAACTCTCTCTCAGCACATGCAACTCATTGGAAGATTGTAGGATGAAGTATTCGCCCAGTGCAGCCGAATTGAGGATCAATGCAGTCAAATGGAGAACATGCAAGGTTATATGGATCGGATGGAAAGAAATTATCAGCAACCCAACACCCTAGACAACACCTAGGAAGCTTCTAGAAATCTAAGTTCAGCCATAGTGAATCAATTCCTATACCTCAACAAGCCAACAATAGACCCAATTTGGGAGCAACATGGACATCTGGAGGTCAAAAAGGAATCGGGTAGCTGATTCTATAATTTCCAAGTGTCATGTTTTGTTTTACGATATACATAAATGGAGTTTTTTTATAGGTTTTATTCTTCGAAATACAACAAAAATGTCATAGTTAGGAAAGTTGGCAACACAGTGGACACAAATTTTGTAACAACAGTCTCAATTTTTAAAGAATCTATATGCCGAAGGTCTATCGTGGCCTTTTCTTTGTACTACACTGGATTTATCCACACCTTTTTAATATAAATTTCCCGAGTTCTTTTTAAAAAAAAATCTGCAATAATTAGCTTTATTCCTTGCTGATATATACTCTTGTTTACTATTGTAGTTTGGGAAAACAAGCTTAAATTGCTTGTCCACTTAATATTTGATATTTTATACTTGTCTTTTCTTGTGTCTCGGGCAGGTACAACTATCTTCTACAAGTACTCAAGCACTTGGCAATCATTAACCATGTCTGAGACTTGTTTCCGCAAGTACTCAAGCACTTGGCATTTTTTGGAATTGGTAAAGAAAATATGCACTTTGTTAGGTTTATTTCTTATTCCATGGTTGTTATTATCTAGATCCTTGGAGGAGTATAAGGGCATACACCCTCCACCAAGTTTTATCATTATTATTTGTTGAAAAGGCTATTGCAAAGGTTGCTAGGAGGAGTAAAAGGGTTTACACCCTCGTAGACTTTACCTTGTTGGGGTTGTTATCTCAAGGGAGTAAAAGGGATTACACCCCTTGAGATTTAGTTGTCCTAAATTAATACAAGAAGACTCCATAACCCATTTGGCAAGACACTAATCATTTATTTCATTGGAGAAATAAATTGCATCGGTAAACGTAATTTAGAGAGATATTGATCTTGTTCAAGTTGGGATCTTTTCTTGATGCTTTAAGCTTGTTAAATCCTCTAGGACATCTTGATTGGCCTAGTATACTTTGAGCTATAACTAAATAAAAAATATAGCCATTAGGGATTCAACAAATCACTTTATATATTTAAATTTAACTTGCATTTCAGCCGTGGAAATTTGTTAGTAATCCATCACTATCTTTCTACTGCTAATTGGTGAACTTTTTGTCGGATTACTTGCTTGTTTTAGTGGTTGAAACTTTATGCAGTAGAAAATATTTTCTACAACCATTTGGATGTTACAAACATACTCTTAAAACATCATACAACAACCCTCTAATACCACTAAAGTTTGTACTAAAGTATTGGGAATTAATCTACATGTTTTGTGCTTCATCTCTCAATAAATATTTAATGCTTTAAGTGATTAAATATACAATAATTAGATTTATTCCTTTATGATATATTCTCTTTTTTACTATTTTAGTTTGGGAAAAAAAGCTGAAATTTCTTGTCCACTTAATCTTTGAGCTTTTATACTTGTCTTTTCTTGTGTCTCGGGCAGGTACAACTATGTTCCACAGGTACTCAAGCACTTGGAAATCATAAACCATATTTGAGACTTGTTCCCAAGTCATTTCTCTACTTGGTAGTTTGACCTATAGGGGTATCACTTCCATAACCTCACTTTCCATCTCATTTCCCCCTAGGTTCTCCCGAGATTCCCCCCTTGTGTAGTATTTCTCCTTCATTAAAGCGAGGGGAGGGTTTATCTAGGGTGATAGTGGGTAGACTCTCCCACAATTATCGCCATCTCATGGATTAGGTCAGGATTTTCCCAACCTACAATTTGTGCGATAACAACCCCCAAGGGAATAATGCACAATAATGATAGGATCTTTGCTCATGAAAATTATACTCTCCACAATATCATGTTTTTTCCCATATATTAAGCATTTACACATGTCTCCTGGCATAAAAGGTATATGTATATGTATATGTATGTATGTATGTATGGTGCATGTGCGTGTTAATCATATGAAAGAAAAATAAATTTGCAGTATGATTTAAAAGTAAGCAATAACTTGTGTCAATGTCCTTCAAGGGTGAATTAAGAGTAGGTTAAAAATAAAAAAAATAAACCCATAGATTTGAATTTGTTTCACCTACAATCCACAAGTATAATCAAGAGCATGTGGTAATAGAAGGGAACTATGTTTGTTTAGTAGTGCAAATGTGAGATTTACCTATGGTGACCACACGAGTAACTTCCTCACCTACACAACAATCCTAGTATATTTAGGCACATATTTTGTGATGGTTGTGCATTTCAAATAGTGACTTGCATACAAATCAAGTAAAAATGTAATTTATAATGTCAATAGTTGTTGATGAAATATTGTCATTGATGTCAAAGTGGTAGTGATGATGATTATGATGGTGTGGCAGTAATGATATGGATGTAACGATGATGATGATGATGTGGTAGTGAAAAAGGGAGATTGTTTGATTATTGAAGCCATGAAGCCAAGTGAAGAAGCCTTGAAGCCATTAATCCAAGTAAAGAAGCCTTGAAGCCATGAAGCCAAGTAAAGAAGCCTTAAGATTGTTTGAGTATTGAAGCCAAGAGGCCAAGTGAAGAAGCCTTAAAGCCATGAAGCCAAGTAAAGAAGCATTGAATCCATGAAGCCAAGAGAAGAATTCTTGAAGTCATGTTGATGAAGCCTTGAGAAGCCAACATGAAAAATTCAAGCCATGATGATAAGTCAATGTCAAAGCAAATTGAAGAAGCCCCTGAAGCACTAATGATGATTCCACTTGAAGAAGCCTTGAAGTGTATTGAAGGAGCCTCAAAATAAATGTATATAACTCCAAAGTCATCCCCTTATGGTGTAGCTTTTAAGCATGGTCCTCATGGGATGAGATAATATGTGGTTTTTTCCACATGCCCACTTGGAGTTCCATTTGTCAATGAATCAAACTTTTCTCATTGGAGCATAAGGATGAGAACATTTTTATAGGCACATGGGTTTGACATTTGGAAATCAGTATTAGATGGTTACACCACTCCAAAAGATAGACCAAAGGGTGCCACAACAAAGAAGCTAAAAAAATACAATGCAATGGAATTGAACATTATTTTAAGGGGATTATTAGAGTCTGAAAAGAAAAGAAATAGAGTTGGAGAGCATTCATTAGCTAAAGAGATTTGGGACAAACTACAAGAAAACTACACAAAGGAAGCAATGTAGGAATGTGCAAAAGATCAAAAGGAAGATACATCAAAGAAAGAATCAACATCAAAGAAAATGGATGACAACCCAAATAAACATGCAGTTGATGAATCAAATGAAGAAAAGCTGAAGGAAGACGAATCAAGTAAGTATTATTGTGGTGATAAATTAAATCCTTGTGACATTATATGTACCTGTGCAAATAAAATCAGTTTTGACAAAGATAAATATGAAAGCAAAATCCATGCCTCGAAAGAAGAAGAGAATGATGAAGTAGAAGTTGAAGTAGACCTTGAAGTGGAAATTATTAGTGCTCTAGATGATTTGAGGAATGCAAGGGAGAAGAACAAAATGCTAATGGAACAACTACATAGGTATCACGAAAATAATACATTGCTAGAAGAGAAGTTAAGTGTGACTGAAAAGACTATCATTATTTTAAAGGCACAATTAGAAGTGGGTAAGAAGACTGAAGAAAAATTGAAGAATAAATTATAAGAGAAAGATACCCAACTAAGCACAAACCTGTAGAATGCTATGATTCAAATAGAAGAGGACAAGAAAATTAAAGAAGTCCTAAACAATTAGCTAAAAGAGAACAAATAAATATTTCAAGCAAAATAACTTGAAATTGTTTCTCTAAGAGAAGAAGTGAAATGATAGCTGCCATAGACTTGAAGTTTGAGAAGAGTTCACCAACCTTAGAAGAAATCCTCTATCAACAAGGATCTCCTAGTGACAAGACAAGTATTGGGTATGACCACAACCAGAAAGGCATTGAAGAATAAAAGAGTTCCAAACTACCAAAAAAGATTGAAGAAAGACCTAAAAGTCAGACAAATGGTTCAAAGTATTTCAATAGAAAAGTAAAAGACCATGATCAATCAAGACATGATAGGGAAGCATCTCAAAAACCTCCATTTCAAAGAAGACCCTTCGCTCCCAGGTATCAAAGTTTCTTTCCTGGTTATTGTTTTTGTTGCAACAATTTTGGACATAATGTTATAGACTATAGAGCTTATGAAAGAAATACTCAAGTAAGGAATATAGGTAACTACAATAATCTTAAATGTTACAAATGCCACAACCATGGACACGTAGCTCGGGACTGTAGAAGCATGATGGAGTCTTCCATGAAAACAAAATAAATGCAAACGAATTTGATTGTGAAGTTGAAAATATATTGTTATCTTGTTTTGGGTTTAGGTTTATTACAAGAATTTTGAAAGAAAGTTGGAGTTGATAAACTATTTTTTTTTTTGATAAATTAGATAGAAAAGTACACTCTATGTTAACATTTTAGTCATAACTATTATGACAATTGAGGGAAGAAGGAATGTGAAAAGTAGATTACACTTTCTTATAATTGACTTACAAAAATGATATTATGTTATGGACAATGAAAAAAGATAGTATTTATAACAATTTGATGTTCTAAATTTATTGAAACATACAAGCTAAGCCAAAAATCCTAAAATTTATGTTTTTTTAGCTAAAATAAAGACAATTAATTAAAAGAGACTAAAGTGATCCCTAAAACATGAAGCACTATCAAATAAATGGAGTATTAAACCACCAGGGAATGGAGTACAAATGGATTAAAATGATAATATATTTTACATCAAGAATGTATTAAAATAATGATATCTCTTATATCAAGAATGATCACATTAAATGATAAATTAAAATGATGACTAGGTGGCACTTGTAGGGATTTTTTAATTTTTTAGTATTTTTAATTAAATATTGTAATGACAATACCTATTAAAACCACATAAAAATAGTCATATCATTATCATCAACCAATAAAAAATTAAGAATTTCAAATTTTATAAAATAAAAATATTTTTTTTTAAATTAAAATTAATAAAAGAAAATTTGAAAACCTTAAAAACATTTATGCAATCACATACAACTAAATTGAAATTTAAAGAAAATTGACATATAAACAATTAAAATATACTCTGCCTAAACAAATATAATAAATATACCCCTTAAACTAAAAAAAAGACTTCAATCTCTTAAAAAAAAATGCATCACCCCTTATAACTGCCCTTGTAACTTGAACTTTGTGTAAAACCAATGAATTTTTTGTAACTTGTTGCTTCATAGAAAGTAATGCGTTCAACGTTTTCACTTACACTTTAAACAAGTGCTGCATGGCAGCGTAGTCCTTGCCAAGCTGGAAAGGGAGTAAATGTGTGGGCCGCAAGTAGTACACGTGGTATTCATACAGAATCTAGTATTCATGAATTAGTTTTATTTGAAATTTATCAAAAATTATTAATGTCTAGTACATGAACGAAGGTTCATGGGATCTAAGTTTGATAGTACATGAAATATTTAATGCACAAGCAATGTAACCCAACAATCACGGAGTCGTGGCTTCACTTTTTTCATTTTTTATGGCCAACCTGTGCCGTGAAATACATTTTGCACCCAACACTTCTGTCATATACATTTTGCACCGAACAATTCTGTCATATACATGAGACAGTAATTTATAGAAATGCACCGAACAAATATGGAGTCGCAGGTTCACAATGTCCAGCGTGTTGAGTGATATACATTTTGCACCAAACACTTCCATCATATACATTTTGCACCCAACAATTCTGTCATATACACGAGACTGAGCAATTTATAGAATATTGTAACATTGTATGAAGATTTATAGTAATTGATATAACGATATAACCTATTCTATTTAATAAATAGTATACACAATTATTTAAATTGTATTCAATAAAAAAAAATTATAAGTAAGATTGTACAAAAGTCTGTCAAAATGAAGGACTATAGAGAATTTCCATGGTGTCAAGTTGTAAATACTGAGTTTCTCTGAGGGGAAACCAGCTCAGGGCGCACTGAGAGTAATGGCGCCATGCCTGTAGCGAGTTGAAGTTAAATTCATGAGACACGTGGGCAGGAAGTTGAAGTACATGGGTATGTGGGCAAAAACCAAAAAAAATAGTGGTAATCTCTGTTACCAGAAAATTGGGCTTCTGTTGTTCCGTGGTCTACAAATAGCACCTAGATTTCCACGATATACATATTGACAATCGAAATTGCGGAGTACTTGAATTTGACGCGGCTCGTGTCGAATAACCAAATTGAAATAATAAACTCAATAACTTATTTTTCTATCAATAAAATCATTTATAATTAATTATTGACTTAGCTAGTTTTTTGGATCGCGGGTTCTCGAGCTGGGGACCTGTTGTTCTGTGGCCTACAAATAGCACTGATATTTCTGCGATATACAAATTGAGAAGCGGTCTTGCGGACTATTCGAATTTTTGGATCGCGGGTTCTCGGGCTGGCTGGCTAAAAATCGAGCTTCTGTTGTTTTGTGGCCTACAAAAATCAAATATGTAATTTGATTAAGTACATATATAGAGCATGCACAGAAGCTTCATTCCGGGTTGTCATGGTTGCGGACTGAAAATTGGGCTTTTGTTGTTCTGCGAGTTCCGCAATATACAAATTGACAAGTTGTTTCGCAGACTATTTGAATTTATGGATCGCGGGTTCTCGGACTGACGAGCTAAAATTTGGGATTTTGTTGTTCCGTGGTCTACAAATAGCACCTAGAGTTCCGCGATATACATATTGACAATTAGAATTGCAGAGTATTTGAATTTGAAAGAGGCTCGTGTCGAATAACCAAATTGAAATAATAAACTCAATAATTTATTTTTCTATCAATAAAATAATTTATAATTAATTAAAACAAGTTTAGCATTCCCGAATTAGTTATCCTTTTTACATATGCTGGTGGAAAAAAAAAGAAAGAAAAATAGTACTGACGTCTTTTACATAGGCTGGTGAACATAAGTATGAAAAAAATAGCGTTCCTGAATTAGTATTCTTTAAAAGAGTGGGTTCTCGACTTAGCTAGTTTTTGGATCGCGAGTTCTTGACTTAGCTAGTTTTTGGATCATGGGTTCTCGGGCTGGGGACCTGTTGTTCCGTGGCCTACAAATAGGACTGAAACTTCCGCGATATACAAATTGACAAGCAGTCTTGTGGACTATTTGAATTTTTGGATCGCGGGTTCTTGGGCTGGCGGGCTGAAAATTGGGCTTATGTTGTTCCGTGGCCTACAAAAATCAAATATGTAATTTGATTTAGTAGATATATAGAGCATGCACGGAAGCTTCATTCCAGGTTGTCGGGGTTGCCGGCTGAAAATTGGGGCTCTGTTGTTTCGCGGGTTCCGCGATATACAAATTGACAAGTTGCTTTGCGGACTATTTGAATCTTTGGATCGCGGGTTCTGGGACTGACGATCTGAAAATTGGGCTTCTGTTGTTCCGTGGTCTACAAATAGCACCTAGAGTTCCACGATATACATATTGACAATCGGACTTGCGGAGTATTTGAATTTGAAGGGGCTCTTGTCGAATAACCAAATTGAAATAATAAACTCAATAACTAATTTTCTATCAATAAAATTATTTATAGTTAATTAAAACAAGTTTAGCATTCCCGAATTACTTTTCCTTTTTACATATCCTGGTGGACAAGAAAAGAAAAAAAAATAGTACTGACGTCTATTACATAGGCTGGTGAACATAAGTATGAAAAAAATAGTGTTCCTGAATTAGTTTTCTTTAAAAGAGCGGGTTCTTGACTTAGCTAGTTTTTGGATGGCGGGTTCTCGGGCTGGGGACCTGAAAAGAGGGCTTTTGTTGTTCCTTATCCTACAAATAGCACCTAGAGTTCTGTGATATACATATTGACAATCGGACTTGCAGAGTATTTCAATTTGAAGGGGCTCGTGTCGAATAACCAAATTGAAATAATAAACTCAATAATTTATTTTTCTATCAACAAAATTATTTATAATTAATTAAAACAAGTTTAGCATTCCCGAAACAGTTTTCATTTTTACTTATGTTGGTGGAAAAAAAAATAAAAAATAAATAGTATTGATGTCTGTTACATAAGCTGGTGAACATAAGTATGAAAAAAATAGCGTTCTCAAATTAGTTTTCTTTAAAAGAGCAGGTTCTTGACTTAGCCAGTTTTTGGATCGTGGGTTCTTGGGCAGGGGTCCTGAGAAGCGAGCTTTTGTTGTTTTGTGTCCTACAACTAGCACCACCAGTTCCGCGATATACAAATTGACAATCGAACTTGTTGACTATTTGAATTTTAAGGGGCTCGTGTTAAAAAAATTTAGCATTCACGAATTAGTTTTCTTTACATAGGTTTTACATACGCTGGTGGAAAGAAGGACAAAAAGTATAGTACCAATGTCTGTTACACAGGGCGGTCAACAAAAGGAGAAAATAAATAGCATCCCTGAATTAGTTTTCTTTAAAACAACGACTCATCCACACAAGAAATTGAAATTTATGAAATTATAGGTTCTTGGAGACCATAAACTATACATAGCAAATATGTAACTCTGTATACATACTCTCTATAAAAATCTAGGAACACATAAAAGCAAAGAAAAAAATAGCATTATCGAATTAGAGCATGGATGGAACCCTCATTCCATACTTAGCCATTTTTTGGATCGCGGGTTCTCGGGATGGGGACCTGAAAATCGGGGTTCTATATTTCCATGATATACAAATTGACAATGGGACCTGCGGACTATTTGAATTTTAAGGGGCTCGTGTCCCAAAAATTTAGCATTTGCGAATTAGTTTTCAGTACATAGGTTTTACATATGGTGGTGGACAAAAGCGCAAAAAATATAGTGCCAATGTATGTTACATAGGGCGATGGACAAAAGGAACAAATAAATAGCATTCTCGAATTAGTTTTCTTTAAAATAGGGCCTCGTGGATACAAGAAATTGAAATGTATCAAATTTTAGGTTCCCGGAGACCATAAATTATACATAGAAAATATGCAATTTTTTAAAGTAGATATTTACTTTTATACATATGAAATATGTACTTTTATAAATTATGGGGACGATATTTTATACAGCATGCACGGAGGCCTCATTCCATATTTGCATGGAGCCCTGATTCGATACCGAGGCAGTTTTTGGATCGCGGGTTGTGGAGCTGGCGGATTGAAAATTGGGTGTTTGTTGTTCCATGGCCTACAAAGAGCACCCACAGTTCCGTAATATAGAAATTGACAAGCGAACTTGCGGAGTATTTTAATTTTAAGGGCCTTTGTGGCAAAAGTATAAAAGACAGGTGGTCAAGATGCAAGAAATGACATACTCTCTACACGTTTGAGTACAAAAAAGTAGTGAACACAATTTTATGACATTTATATAAGAAATAACGAAATGTGTTACATATTCCTGGAAATTTAAAGAAACATATATATATATATATATATATATGAAATATGATATTTCAAAGTTGAGTCAGTGATTTATTTCATACTTTATTTTGAAAGTGACCAGGGCAGAGAAAATATTCATAGGGAAAAAAGAGAATTGAGATAAAATAAACAGAATGACTTCACATTCAGCATAACTGAAGATAAAAATCTAGGAACACATAAATATATAAGGAGAGAAAAGAATAGTTTTATTTGGAATATATGAAAAAAATAATAGTTTGTCACGTATCCCTGGAAATGCAAATGTGTTTCCATATAGACTGGGATTAGGGCTCCCGCAGACCATAACAAAAATATGTACAAGAAATAGGACTTGGAAAGAAGTTGGACACGATATATTGTAATACCTGAAAAGTAGAAATGGGAAGATCATTTTTTGGCTATAGATTTCTACTCGGAAAAGTTGGAATAACTGGATTGATAAAGAAAGAACTATGCATTTCCATGTTGGAGTTGGTCAGTGATCCACTTCAAGTTCTCTTCAATATAGCTTCTCAAGGGGGCGACGTTGATGTCATTGCGGATTTTAATGCTGAAAACTTGATTTTCTAATTTGCTTAGATCAATTGAAAGTTTACACAGAGTTTCATCAATGTCTCCATTTTGTACTGAATACTGGACTAGCCAGTTGTCCACCTCTTCTTCATGATATTCAAGAATCCTGTAAAAAAATTCTAAAGACAAGGCCTTCAAATTATCAACTTGTTTATCGAAAGCTTGCTTGGTTGACACCAGCGAGTTGAGGATTAAGCTGGGGTCCTGGAATCCATTTGTCTTTCCTGCTAAGTCTATTTTGGTGAGCTTTGTGAATAATGGTTCATTCTTTGATATTGCTTGCTCACATGATTGGACGATGAGATAAAGGTTCTTCACTTTCTCTTTACAGCATGCTTCTAATTGAGTGAGTTGTTTATCGGAAGGGAGATCATGTTGTCTTCTTCTCGTCTCTGGCATGTTGTTGACATGAAAGGCAAAAGGGATGGCCGTGTGCACATAGAAAGTTTCTTCATTTTTTAAATCCGTTTGCAGAAGTAGGAGCAATTTATGTGCCTTTCTCCCCAGGGAATCCATATCATGTGATGTTTCCCAGGCCTTAGTCATTAGTTCCATTCTTTTGTTGATATTTTTCTCGACATATCCTCTACAGGATGAAGAAGTTGGAGGACCCTTTTAGATTTGTTGCAGGGGTGCACGTAGTAGAAGGCATGGCTATTCCCAAAGAACTGTGATGCAATGGCATAGGAAAAAAAGCTTCCTCTAACTCCTTAATCCGGTTCTCTAGCTTGGCATTTTCGGCTTCAATGACTCCAACAAAATCATGAAGAGCATCTCTGGTTGCCATGTGAAGTAGAGAGATTTTGGACGCCTGCATATTGGCAAGGTCAAGTTTTGAACGATGTTTTCTTTTCTTATTTTTTACATCTTTTTTTTCAATGATTAATTTTTTTGATTCGGATTAAAAAACAACACTCTAGAATACGAAGGATTCATCTTCGTAAAAAATTAGGGTATCAACCATGTCCATTGAGCAGGCATGCTGAATTGTGTCTCCAGGCTGATCAAGGTTGCAAAATATGCTTTCCAGATCAGTGTCAAGATCCATCTTTTCACTGTAAATTTCGGGTTGTTCCGCCTCCCCTACAAATCTTTTTGTCATCTTCTGCACAGAAGCTCGGGAGGAAGATGTTCACTATATCTCTACAAATCTGTTGTAGAGCTGGTGCCAGTACTTTATGGAAACATTGGTTTTCCCCAGACACTGCTTGAAATGAAGAAATGCAGGGGACAATATAACTCCCCGGAAACATTGCTTCAATGTGTGTGAATGGAAAATATCCTCATTAATGACAATATCTATGCGTGTTGTATGATGACTTGTTAGAAGTAAATCTTAATTATTATCATACTTAGAAGTGCGAATTAGGTGGCATTTACGACGAAGAACATTTAAGGATTGGAGGTGTCGTGAACTAACCAAGTTAGCGGCGTGCAAATGACATTCCATGGTATTTGAAATTAAGACTGGGAAGAGATTCAAGGTTTTGTGAAGGAAGCAAGTTGGCGGCGTGCAAATGACATTCCATTGCATTTGAAATTAACACTGGGAAGGGATAAGAAAAGCCTTTGCAAAAATTGCATTGATGGCAAAACTTCTTGAGACTTGCACGCATTAATGACAGCTTAGACGGTACCTGCATGATGACATGTTAGCATTAAAGATTTAT
>JASDQU010309656.1:23894-34949 GCA_032191745.1 Picea mariana
TTCATCGATGGAATATTGTTCTACATAGATATCATGAGATAAATAAGTATTCTTCAAAATAATAGAAACAACAATAGGAGGTATAGAAAGCATATTGACTACCTTGCTACTTGTAACCTTTTTGTACTTGATTACCAAATGAAATTGTTGTAGAAAACCCATCCATTTGTAGTGTCGAGATTGTTTCAATTTGGTTTTTTCTTGGAGATACTATAAGAGATGGTGATCTGTATGTATGATTGTTTCCTTCCCTAACAAGTAGTGCTTCCATTTCTTTACGCTCTGGACTAATGCATACAACTCTTTATGATGTGTAGGATAGTTAACAACATCTTGGTTAAAAGTTTCAGAGTGGTAACATATAAGCTTACGATATTGAATCAATACTGCACCCATGGTGTATCCGTTGGCATTGGTCTAAATCTCAAAATGTTGTTGAAGATTCGACAATGCTAATAATGGTGTGCTACTGATCTTGTCCTTCAAAATGTTGAAAGATTTTTGTTTCTTTCCTTCCCACTGAAAAGTGTTCTTCACACTGATTAAGGCATGAAAAGGAGATGCTATAAAGGAGAAGTTGGGAATGAATCTCCTCCAATATTGTACTTCACCTAAGAAGCGTCATACTTCGGTTACACTTTTTGCCTCAGGCCATTTTATAGTTACATCAATTTTGGAAGGATCAATTTTCAATTGTCCTCCTCCTACAATATGACCTAAGTACACAAGTGCAGTCTTGACAAATTCACATTGAAACATTTTTACATACAACTTTTCCCTTTGCAAAGTATCCAATATTTTCTTTACATGCCTCACATGTTCATCCCAAGTCCCTCTAAAAACAAGAATGTCGTGTAAATATACAATCACAAAGTCATCTAGGAAAGGCCCAAATACATCATTCATCACATGCATGAAAGTTGTAGAAGCATTACAAATCCCAAATGACGTAACTAACCACTCAAACAATACCTATTTGGTTTTAATGGTAGTTTTCCATGCATCCTATTCTGTGACCCTAATTTGATGATATCCACTATGCAAATCCAACTTAGTGAAATAAACGACATTCTTCAATTGATCAATTAAATCATCTATACGAGGAAGAGGGTATCGATTTTTCACCTTGATTTTATTTCAAGACCGAAAATCGACACACATTCACCATGTGCCATCCTTCTTTGGCACCATCACGATCAGAGAACCACAAGGATATGAAATAGGCCTGATGAACCCTTAATCCAATAAGCCCTGAACCTGCTTCTTAATCTTTGTCATCCCCACAACTGAAATCCTATAGATGCACAAATTAAGAAGAGCAGAATCCTGCTGAAGATGTATCTCATGTTGGATTTCCCTCTTAGGAGGTAATCCATGTAGTTTTTAAAAAATATCATCATACTTAGGAACAATATCAAGTAATTTCTTTTTATGAGATGGATCACACCCTTGGAAAGCGTCGGATGTCTCGACATATTTATCTTTGACGACCATGAGTACATATCTCTTATTAGTGTTCATGAGTCTTTTAATTTTCCCTGCACTAACAAGTGTTGTATTTACCCTCATGTTGTGAGCTCTAACAGTATATTCCACTCCCCCTTTAGTAAGGTTGTATTTGTTATCATGATGAAAGAAGACTTCTTTTCTATCATACATATAAGGACTTCCCAACATTATGCCATATATATCAAGTGGTACAACATCCAAATCCACTTCATTAATCAACTTTGAAGCAATAACAAATCTGATCCTACATTGTTTGGTGACATTAAGTTTTTCTTTATCACATACCCAACCAAGAGGATAAGGCTTTAGATGTGGTTTCATTTCAAGAACCATCTTCTTGAAAAGTTCTTTAGATATTAAGTTTACTTGGGTACCCAAATCAAATAATGTATCTATATTAGTATGTTTAGATACAACTCTTATGTGAAACAACTCATTCCTCTTTTGTTCATCAACACGAGATTCATTATTGGAACTTGAACTATCATGAAGAGAATCTTTACCTTGTACTCCAACCACTGTGATCTTTCCTTCATCTCCTGAATCGGAACCAAGATCTTGTTTCACTGTAGCAATGGTCTTTGCCTTCCCCTTTCCACCGAACCGTTTCGGTTTATTTTTTGGATGTAGTTTCCAACAGTGTTCTTCATCGTGATTGCTCTTCTTTGAATGAGTGCAAGATGGTTTTCCTCCTTATCTCGTCACTGTAGCGATCTTCTTGTCCTTCCTTTTAAATTTCTTAAAAGTCTTATGTGGGAGATTGGAAGTTTTCTTCGTGGGATCTTCTTGATCATGTTTCCCCATGTTCTCAAGATGAGTGGCTTTCACACAAACTTCATCAAGACCAGTGGGGTTAAACAAGAGCAAAGTATGAAGAATATAATTGTGAAGTGTGCCAATTTACTTCATTAAATTTCATAAGAATTCAAAGGAATGTTCAATGCAAGGGTTTTCTTCCTAAATTCTTCTATGAAACTTTGTATAGTTTGACCTTTACTTTTCCTTAAATTTTTCCATTCCATCATTGCTTTATGTAAATGCCGTAATGGATAAAATTGCTTCCTTATCGCTGATTTAAATTCCGACCATGAGGAAAGAATATTACCACACTTACTTATGTCCTGAAGCTTTATCTCCCACCATACGAGAGTAGTGTCTTCCAACTGAAGATAAGTCAGTTGCGCTTTAACTTCCTCTTCATCAATATGCTAGACATGACAATACACTTCAACCTGTCAGATCCAATTATCTAGATTTTCAGGATTAGCATCTCCATTAAACATAGGTAAAGAAAAATTTTACATCAAGCTTTAATAATGGTTTCTTAAAAGAGGCTTTATGGCTAGAATGGTGAGAATGATGAGAATTCTCAGAGGAAGAAGAACTAGAACTTGAAGGTCAATACAAAGGATCAGGAGGATCTCCTCAATCCCCTTATTTTACAGAAGCATCATCATATGCATGTGCTTACTTTTTATTCTCTTTCCTCTTCATCCTCTTCTTGTAATCTCCATATATTCGTTCGACCATTTCTGACATGCGATAAAATACAATGTGAAAGTTTTTCTCATGTTCATCATGCTCGTCCTCTTCTTCCATTTTCTTACTTTGGGATGCATGACCAAATTCAAGATTGAAAGTCTTAAGAGTTCCTTCACCCTTATTTTGTTTGTCCCTAGTAATAATTTACACTCAACAATTCAAGTCAAAGACAAATTCTCTGATACCAACATGATCTAGGATATTTTCATCATGACTTATAAAGAATTGCATTAAATAAGCATAAATTAAAGTGCACCATTAAATAAGGGAAAACATTAAAATGAAGATACATAAGCATCAGATCTGAGGAGCAAAAAAACATGATAACAGACTTCATCCCTGGTGGAGTACGTCTCTAGGTCTTGCTCTCAAATGGGTAGGCTCTTTCATTAACTCAGCAAAAGAATTTGACAAAATACATAAGTATACCTTATTCTAAAATAAAGTTTCATAAATAATGCTTAGATCAGAAAAAAAAAAAAAACCATTGAATTCGTGGCATCGAAATACCCAAAAATGATTGTCTCCACACCTTGATCCGACTCTAGCACTCCCAGGCCCAAGAATAATTCTGTCTTGGTTTCTTTGCCCTCTGCAACCTGAAATGATGATTGTACCATGCATTGAAAATCATGCCTGAAAGGATGTACAGTCCATGTGCCTCCTCCCCATGGCTGGGCAAATACACGTTTTAATAATTAAATTGGGAGATATGAAACAAGTGGTACCCATGGCCTAGTGGTTAGGGGCATACGTATTAAGGTGTAAGCTTTGGTAGAGGTTCCAGGGTAAATCCCCTCGGAATCCCCTTTTGGTTAGGATTTGTTATATGTTGTGTATAATGTATTTATGTTCTGCTATATTTAGTGGTGGCTCTAGAAGGTTCTCCAATGATATATAAACGTGGCTATAGTTGGTGTGGTCCGCCAGATTTGGCGAACCCACCAACTATTTTGTTTCAAAATTTGTTCATGGGTTGTCCATGTGCATTTCCCTCCTACCATGTGGAAACCCCTAATTGGGCCATGTGGCGGCCTCTTTTTGGGCCATGCTTCCCCCTGCCAAGTAAGCATGCCACATCAACATGACACATCATTTGTACATCCTGCCATGTGGCATGATCTGATTGGTCCACGGATCAGTCTAAAAGAACAAAAATTGGGTGACACGTGGCATCCTCTGGTGTTGCAACGTCATCATGTTGAAGTTAGCATGAAACATGTCACTTCCCTGCTCCTGCCATGTGCATTGTATGGATGATGATGTAATTTGTATGGATGTTGATGTCAGCAGTACGGATGTTGACTCATCCCCTATTGACTGGGATAGGTTTACCAAACTTTGACCATGAATATCTTTCAATATGTAACTCTCTTTGATGAGTCATTTGTGCCGTTAAATATGTTGTGACATTCTCTTCGTGATCATGCCATTTTCAATGAGTTTTTGGAACTTTGAATATTTTCTCTTTCTCTGTCTACTAGACCCCTTATGAGCATTTTGAGTTGTCTCTGTTAGTTCTGAGTTGTTATTATCCTTCTCTGGATCCTTTTTGGATCACTAAGATAAGGAATAACATCTGGCTCCAACTTAGGGACATTTGTTCACCATAGAGTGCATGAGAACCTCAACATATCTGGCATGACCTATATCTTCTAGGTCTCAACAAATGGAATTAATAATCTTTAGGTTGGTGATATCACCCCTCACTCATATATGATATAATGGAATAAAAGTAAGCAAGCATATATATATATATATACATAATAAAAAATGAAATTACAACTATGCTACTCTAGCATGATATGTAGATGGTATATACAATGAATGAAAATGTCTACCTAAATTACATCTACTTACTTGTTGGTTGAATGTTAGGTGTAGTCAAATAGCCAGTGAAACCATCTTAGCAATGTCTCATAATACCTCCCTCTGTGCTTCATCATAAAACAAAACAATGATAAATTAAGCACGAAAATAACATGAGTTAGAAAATGTATTGTGTCATCGGAAATTGTAAAGTCTAACTCATGGAGTCGGGAGGGAGATACAAAATTATGCCAATTCACACTCTTAGGAAAGCACTCAATCCATATCAGAAAGGGATCGTGAAAAATCAAAGGTTCAATAGGTCGAATCAAATATTTTGAAGGTTGTTTACCTCAGACATATTCACAATATGAGGTCTAGCAAGGGACTAGCAAGAACCTAGATGACGACTGACAAATTCTTAAGGGAAGGATGAAAGATTGAGATACCAAACTTATTATTGAGGTATTCAACCTAACCTTGAATTCTAAAATTAATATTTGCATCAGAGAAAACTTAAGACAAAGTACATGCTTACCAACTACACCTTCAGTGATATAGCAAGATAAAATAGTCGAAGGGAGCAGGAAAACATTGTCACAAGGATCCTTCTCCGGGAAAGCAATGTCCTCACCTTTATCAATATCTAAGTACAACAGTGGTTGATGATATTCTTCATGGAATAAATCCAGGTGCTCAAAGGAATATTCATCAAAATCCTTAAGGTATTACCGAAAATCATTAGGAGAACATAACAACAGGTCATCCTTGGGTGTCCGAAAACAGTTTGTAATCATATCATGTCTTTGTTTCCAAAAGTCAAAATTACTAGTAATCTCATATGATAGTTGTAAAGTAAAATTTTGGAAATGACCCTCAATGTTGTAAATGGGATCCCCATCATATCCAATCACATCCCATTTAAACTTTCTGACATGTATGAATTCATTAATATTATCAACAAAGTCATCACCGTCATCGTAACATCAAGGGATTAAAACATTTAAGGGCTCCTCTAAGACTTCTTCACTTTCCAATTCATAAAATAAAGCATCTTCGGACTCTTGGAAAGGAAAATAACTTACAGTGTTTACTTCTTCTTGTGCAGGAGCTTCGATTACTTGGNAACTTCACTAAATCGAGGAGCATGCATCATTTTCTCATCCTCATGACTTGTTTCTACATATTCAAATTCATAATAAGGAGGATTTGTTTTGTCCAAGGATTCCCTTTATTCTTGCCCCTCTGAATCATAGAATAAGGTATCATCAAAAACTTGAAAAGGAAAGTGACTAACCTCATCCTCTTCTCTTTATGCAGGAGGAATATTATCTTGGATGGCTTCATCAAAGGGAGGAGCAAACATCAATACTTCATCATCATGTTTGACATCTTTAGGCTCTTTCTCTTCAACCATGTCTTCATTATCCTCGGTAGAAGAATGAGTAATTTCTTTCTCTTCCTCATGGGATTGGAAACCCTCATTAAGATCCTTCTTCTCAACCTCTTGTTGGTTGATGACTTGTTCCCTTCTTTCAAAGATTTCAAGGGAAACTCATCTCTTGAGAATAAGAGTATATGGGGTACCTTTGGGATCGCCAATTTTAGTTTATGGAGTAAAAAGGTGTTCTTTATTGAACAAGGAGATATTTTCCTCGATTTGTATAGCCATGTGATAATATTCTTCGATTTTTCTTGGCCACTTTTTACTGAGGAGAAACCCTAAATGAATTGAGAGTGCATTGGTATAGAGGTCAGTGAGGTACTTGTCTTTAGGGTGATGGCTTCTAGAAATTTAGTGTAGCAAATTCTCAAACCTGGTAGTAAGGATTACCGAAAAGTTTCATTGAGGAATATTGACTCATTTTTCCCCAACAACAGTTCCAAAATGTTATCACACAATTTTTACTTGCCCAAAATCCAAAGGTAAGTTGATAAAAAAATGGCGTAGCTGGGAATAACCTATCACTATCACCTTAATCAAAGATCCCTTTCTATTTAGGAGTATGTCAAGACTACTTCACGAGATATGTCCCTGGTGACCTGTGGGGTTGGAGAAGGCTAAGGTAAGTAATCACAAGGAAATCCTTCCCCTCTCAAAGATCACTCAAATCAAAGGTTTCTTTTATGTCTTAAAAAATGAAGAAAATGAATAATATTGTGTACCTACCCAGAACAAGACAACAAGGAAAATGGGGCACTTTCCAACTACCAAATGATTGTTAGTACTTCATAAGACAATAAAACTTCACAAATTAAGCTAGCTGATATGAATTTGCAGCAATGAAATAGTTTATAACAAAAATTAATATTTTATAATAGCCACCAGATTTATGCCTTGAAATTTCTTGAAAAAGACAAGAAAAGTGACTTTTACTAGGCAAATTGATAATAAATTGTCATAAGCAAAGTTGGTAATGCTTAGCTAGCTTTTAATGTCACTTTTGCATATAATTTGTTGCAGTTAGATGGCTTTAGAAATATTTTGCAACAACAACAAATTCGAAAGGTCAAAATTTCAAGAAAACACCATACAAAGTTAGCACTTACCTAGTAGATTGACTAGCAATTATCACAATTGAGTTTTGAATGGTTTTAATGCAAATCATGTAGGTAAATGTATCAAATCAATGTATGTTTGTATGGATGTAGAAATATTTTTCTACAACAACAAGTTAGCTTCGAAGTTATTCTAATTTAAGGTTAGAAAATTTTAGTAGAGGCTTCAAGGACAAAAGTATGAGTGTTTGTTTGATCAATTGACACTTGTAGATGGTATTCTAGTGCCTTTCTAGGGTAAATGGACTCACTAATGATAGAATAAAATATTAGAGGAAAGATAACAATGATAATGGTATGTCAAAGGGATGGATAGGATAAGAAAGGTGTTGGTATCCCAAGGCCTTAAAAAATCCACCTCCAAGAGATAATTTCTAGCAAGTAACAATGGTTAGGCCCTAGTGATTTCTCCTTTCCTTGAATAAGATGTAATAAAATATGCAATTGGGCATGGAAGTATGGTTACCAAAGTGCTACAATGGTAAGTCTCTAGTATCTACTTCAAGTTAGGTGCCTTTCAAGAAATTTTAGCACATGGAATATTATAGGGAAAAAGATAACAACATATGTCTTTCCCCTAGGGTTTCAAGCAAGAAATTTCATAATTTTAGACATGAAACAAGTAAAATTAACCATAAGCATTCATTCACAATAAATAAATGTAGATTTTCCACTTACTTCACCAAGAACAATCAAACAAATCACCCTAGTTGAAGATCCTCCACATGAAAATTTCCAAAATACACCAATAAATTCCTCCTCCAAGAAGTACGCACCACTAATTTCAGCCAAGAAACCTTAAAGAAGGATGAATTTTAGACCCGCACTTAAGTGATGAGCGAATTATGAGAAAATATAAGAGTTTTTGTCAGATAGTTGGCTTAGGATGATGGAAAGTTGGTATGGATTGTTTGTTTTCATTGATGTCAAGCATTGGAGAGTGATATTGTAGATTGATTTCAACCCTTAGTGATTGATGTGAACCCTTGGAGAAAGTTCGGTAGTGAATTTCGATAGCACAAAGGTTTGGGTAATGGACCCAAGTTTGTTTGATGTATAATGGTACGAGTTTTAATATATTTTAAGGTAAGACTATTCCAGATGGGTAGTACATGTCATGCCATTTCCAGTGGTATGTGGAACGTCACATAACTCCTCACGGTTAGAGAGTTATGGCCATGTGAAGTTGGAGAACACGGGTTTGGGTAATGGACCCAAGTTTGTTTTATGGATAATGCTATGATTTTTTATATATTTTCAGGTAAGACTATTCTATATGAATAGTACATGTCAATCCATTTCTGGTGGTATGTGTAACGTTACATAACTCCTCACGGTTAGAGAGTTGTGTCCATGTGAAGTTGGAGAACCCTCATGAGTCATCTAGAAACCCCAAAAGGTCAAAGTAGTCAAAGTGGTTTAAGAGATTTTAGAAGGTAAATAATAAAGTGAAGTGATAAGTGTACTATAAGTCAAAGTGANATTACTAAGTGGACAAGTGGTTAGAAGTGGGTTAACCCTAAAATAAGGAAAGTGTATTAAGATGGTTAAAAGGTAACCCCTTGAGGAAGCTACATGAAAGTATAAATAAGAGGCAAGGCTCTCTCATTTTAATCGCACTTGAGCATATTGAATATCTATAGGTGATTGAGCTAACCAAAGGATGTCTAAGCCGAATTTTAGAGGGAAGGTGAAGTAAAGAATGTCGAAATTCAAGGCAGGATAAATTATTTTGATGATGCTTTCTAAGGTATGTTATTTACAGGTCATCTCACCATTTTCACAATAACGTTTTTTTTAGAATGATTCAGACCGTGAAATTTGGAGGCCACTGAGGAAACATATTCAAGTAGTTGTGGTACAAATTTCATCTTGAGGGTTATTGTATTTTTTTATTTACACTCCGTGGAAAATAAGGTTTGTGCTAGTCCTGAAACTAGTCTAAAACAGGTGTTTCGTGTAAGAATGTCATAACGTATTCATAACACATAAAAATTCAGTAACACCAAATGTGTTGGTTATAGTACATTCTATGGTATTCTATGTACATTTTTTAGATCCATACAACAAACATTCTTTGTGGGGCACACTCTACAAGTTCTCTCTCTAGAATAAGCTAGAATTCAACAAGGTATGTCATTTTTTCTATAAATCCTTTTTTGAGAGGTTCCAAGTAGTGACACCTGGAGGAATTGCATAAAACACACTGAAGAACATTGTGTACTATTTTCATATCTTTTTTCATTATAGGTACATCGTTATTATTATTTGAAGTTAGGGTTGTTGACGAATCAAAAACTAGTCATGTGAGACTAAAGTAAAGTTTGATGAAAATGATAGTCTCTTGTTGTTAAAGTTAAGGAAGGTTTGTAGGTATGTGACCATATAAACCAGGTCTATTACAGAGTTAAAAATCAGATTTGGATGATGAAATTGATGAGGTATTTTGGTTGAGGTACATGTTGGGTACATGGTTGAGACAAGTAGTTGATGAGTTTGAACATACATGAGGTGTATAATTGATGATGTTGGTACATATTTATGAGTCATAGTTGATGAGTAGTTGATACATGATTGGTACATACTTGGTACATGGTTGGAGTCACTTGTTAGTAGTATTTTTGACACATGGTTTATGGATGATGTATCATACTTGTATTGGTATATTATTAGAAGCACATATTGATTTTGGTGATGATTATGAGTTGTGTTATGCATGCTTGATGCACATCTTTGAGAGTTGTCTTGGTGATTGATCTTGGTGAGTAGATCTGATTTGGTTGATAAGATTGATGAGAGAGGTTGTTGTTAAAGGTTGTTTGGACAGGTTGGTGTGACAGGTTATTCATATAGGATTGGTGCATGGTTGATGCACTTGTTCATGGTACAGGTTTAGGTACAGGTTGGTGCATGGTTGATGCACTTATTTATGCTCCATGTTGATTACAGGTTGTTTGGTACAGGTTGGTGCTTGGTTGAAGCACTTGTTTATGATACAGGTTGATTACAGATTGATGCATGGTTGATGCATGGTTCAGGTTATTGGTATAGGTTGTTTGGTGCAAGTTGATTGCTACAGGTTTACAACAGTATGTCTCATAGTGATAGCGTGACAATGGTTCTATAATTCTACTTGTACGTCAGGGTAGTTGGATGCATAAAGAACATGTGGTTGTAGCCATGTTCCAGTTGTAGCTGGAGAACATAGGGGGTTGTAGCCTCCTTCTAGTTGTAGCCAGAGAATTGGGGAGTTGGAGCTTCCCTCAGGTTGTAGCCTCAAAAACTAGGGGGTTGTAGCCTCCTTTTGGTTGTAGCCAGAAAATTGGGGAGTTGGAGCTTCCCTATGGTTGCAGCCTGAGAAAATAGGGGGTTGGAGCCTCCTTCCAGTTGCAACTGGAAAACAAAGGAAGTTGGTGCTTCCAATGAATCTAATTCTTAAAGACATAAGAAAAATCATTTTGTGGTTTTCTCCCACTTTGGGTTTCCACATAAAACACTGGTGTACTATTTTTGTGTGTGATTTCTCATTTGTTCATTGTTTATTTACTCTTCACTATTGGATGATAATGCAACATTGATATAACACTTGCATTTTATGGTGAAAAATGATTAAATTTCTCTATTACTGATTCAACC
>JASDQU010309656.1:35249-55927 GCA_032191745.1 Picea mariana
TTCACATAAAAAATCTAGTTTTTTACATAAATTCAACAATTAAAAACCTAATTTCACTTTAGGGATGACGACATTCCCCTCTAGGGTGATGTTAGACCCCCAGCTTGGAACACTAGGCCTCAAATGCAAAATGTTGGGCCTTCAGAGGCCTCAAATGCTTCCACACATGCCAACTAGCAGCAAAACGTCCTCATAAATGCCAAAACCCTAACTCGATGACATTAAGGATCAACATGGTGACGTGAAAGGCCTTAAAGGACCAATGTCATAGGCCTATCAGAGTTTCTCGAGGGAAACATCCTTCTTCCTTCTTGGTGCCATCCTGTCGTGTCTCTCTGCCCCTGGTTGGGGTCACAACATCCATCTAGTGGGATTTTAGCCCCATGGAGGTCTGACATAATCATCTCCCCATACGTACCTATCCACTGGGTATGGTACTACAAAAGAAACAAGTACACCCTACATGAGATCATAAGTCATAGGGATCATAGCATTGTTAATCACATACAATAATCAAATTACCCGAACATGTGCATCAAACCCCCCTTTATCTAGACAAATTCTCAAAGACTTTATGTAGTTTAACAATTCAGGTTTGGGGAGGGTCTCAGGATGTCCTATTGGGATAATTCTCCTCAATTTTGGGCTATTTCCGAGGTAAAGATTAATCTAGGTCATGTAAGTGTGTAAAATGGTGATGGGGAATGTTTGGGCAAAGGATGCAGTGATAACAGGGAAATGTAGGTCTTTCTTGTGGGTGCCTCTATAGAGGGCGAGATGCACCTTGTCATGGATGCCAATGTTTCCTATCCCATTCAATACCTTTGATTATTTTTATTATTTCTTTTATTTTCAAGTGAATGGTTGGGGGACACTTTCTTGGCATGGTGACCAGTGCTAACAACGTTACACTTAAGCAATTCACAGAAATGAGAAGGTTGGCTCATGATGAGACCCCCTCTCTCTTGGTTATGCTACCAAGAGACACTACCCTGGTTTGGTAACCAAATAGATGGTAGTATCATACCGCTACATTCCCATGGACCTAATAGGCTGGATCATGATAAGACCTTCCATCCACCAACTAGACCTTGAGTTTTATTTTATATTACGGGTCCTCTTTTCTTACTGAGAATCCTTTTCTTTATTTCTCGAAAATCCTTGGTTGAAGCATCAGAAAGGTTTCATTTTGGATTTTAACTTTTGCTAGCTACTTTTACCCTGTGGGCCTTTAGCCCCTTCTTTGGAAAAGGCAAGGTACATCCCTTCCTACTGTGTAAAACTCAATGCCTGAGCCAAGGTAGGGGAAGATGAGAGGGACAATGATGAAAAGTGGAAAGTATGGAAGGAATCAACAATGACCTTTCATAGGCCCACCTAGTGGCCACTCATCCATAAGGTAACCAACTTACTATGGCACTTTTTCACCCCCCCAGGTACAAACAAGTTAAAGAGCATATGTTCCAGGAAAACGTTATTAAACAAAGGAGATTTCAGTGCAACATATTCAAATTCTTCGAAAATCAGATTGACACATACCATGATACCCAGACTCATTACCTCATTGAGGAAGACCCACTATTACTTTAGGATCAGGCCGGTGGGATGGATGTTGTTGTTGTTGATATATGGGATGCACTAAAGAAAGGTTGGGCCCTCTAGGGCCAAGATGAAGTTGTATGGCTCTCTTTACTCCATGTCTAGGACCTGTGGGCCTTGAGACATAATCTCCTTAGTTATCCCTAGGATAGGAGATAACAGGACCCACTAACTAAAATACGGTGCACTAGATCCAATGCAACCAATGATTCATTCATTTGAGTCGCAGTGTGAGTTTTATCATGAGTTGCAACTCACCTCCTCAAGTCATTCACGGACATGTTGGAAATTTGGTTTGGGGGCATAAAACCTAAACCATGTAGCATAAAAAAGTTTTGTAAGCTCCCACATGTCTTTTTGGCCAAGTTCCACATGACCACACTACCCACAATCGCCCAACACAGTTTTTTTGAAAATCAACTTCTTGTTCAAAATTTTCACTATGCCTCATTGAGCAGAACCCTACTCCTAAAGATCTTGCAACAAACTTTTTTATAAGGAATAGAATGACAACAAAGGGTCCCCACTAGATGAAACCCGATTCCCCAGATCCAATGTAATTGATGGGTTCTCCATCTGAGTCTCGATTTGAGTTTTATCTCAAGTTACAATTCGCCTCCTCAAGCCATTCAGGAAAATGTTGGCAATTTAGTCTGGGGCCATAAAATCCAAACCAAGAAACATAATGGATTTACATAATATCTTGCATGTTTGGTTTTTCAAGGCCTAAGAGACCATGCTACCCACAATATGTCATAGTGTTCTTGAAAATTAACATCTTATTCAGAATTTGCACTATGCCCCAATGAGGAAAACCCTAGTCCTAGGGATCATGCAACAAACACTTTTCTGGGAATGAAATGACTACGGAAGAGCCCCACTAATTGAAACCCGGTGCCCTGGATCCAATAAAACTAACATTTCATCCATTCGAGTCCTGATTTGTGTTTCATCATGAGTTTGAACTAGAATCCTCAATCCATTCAGGGACATGTTGAAAATTTGGTATGGGGGCATAAAATCTAAACTAAGTGGCATAATAGAGTTTCATAAGCACCCACGTGTCTTTTTTCCAAGGCCAATGCGACCATGCTACCCATAATCACCTGACACGGTTTTCTTGAAAATCAACCTCTTGTTTATAATTTTCACTATGCCTCATTGAGCAAAACCCTACTCTCGAAGATCCTACAACAATTTCTTTCTCGTGAAACGAAATGACAACGGAGGGGCCCCACTAGCTAAAACATGGTGCCATGGATCCAATGCAACTAAATATTTTTACATATGAGTTACAATTTCAGTTTTATCATGATTTGAAATTCACCTCCTCAAGCCATTCGGGGACATGTTGGAAATAGACCTAGACCTAAATCATTACCATGACATATACCTAGAACTATACCCAAACCATGACCTAGGCCTACACTATACCTAGACTTAGACCTACAACATTTCCATGACCTATACCATGAAATAGACCATGACCTAGACCATAAACAAGACCATGGGAAGACAAGGCATGACAAGGCAAGTCATGGCAATGGAATGTCTAAGTATAGGTCTAGGTCTAGGTATGGTAGTGCAAGGCAAGGAAATGCAAGGCTATGCAAGGTAAGCCAAGGAAAGACATGAAAAGGCTAAGAAAATATATACATGGCAATAAAATTCAAGGTCTAGGTCCAGGTATAGGTCTAGGTATACATTCTATATATTGTTATAAAAGTTATTGAGTTGAAAGATTAGTTTTTATTTTTTTGCTTTTAAATAAGGCCTTGGAGTTGTATTTTCTTTCATGCAATTCAAAATAAATTATGGATCAATAGTATAATGAGACTACATAATAATGATGAAACATAAACCTATTTAGTGACATCCATTTCTATGTAAATCCTATTAATTATGATAATCCATGTTCCACAACTATGAAGATACCTAAGATATATGAATAAAGAGATCTTATGTTATGACATTGAAATTCTCATGAAAGTGTTTTTATCTAAGATAGATGGGATAACAAGTTTTAGAATTACATGCTTAATGAATCCTTTGAATGTAATTTTTATGTATTAAACTTTTTCATTTAGTAAAAGAATTAATTTTTTAAGCAAAAAAAAAGGTATGATACATGAATGCCAATATTTTTTTATTAAATTAACTTGAAAACAAATTCTCTCTAACGATGAAAATAACTATATTTTTACAAACAATTAGTTTTATGAGTATCATAATGAAAGTACCTTTTATACGAATTGTGCTTAGCCATGGAAAGGTAAGGCAATGCAAGGCAAGACAATGCAACACAAGGAAGTGCAAGGCATGGCATGGAGTGTCAATGCAAGGCATGACATGGAAATTCAAAGCAAGGCAAGGCATGTCATGGCAATTCAAGGCAAGGCAAGGCATGGCATGCAAGGAAAGGAAAGGCATGACAATTCATGGCATGGCAAGGCAAGGAAATGCATGGCATGGCATGTAAAAGAAAGGCATGTCATGGAAAGAAATGGAAAGGAAAGGAAAGGCATGGCATGGAATGGAAAGGAGAGGCATGGAAAGGAAAGGAAAGGAAACACATGGCATCACATGGTATGGCATGGAAAGGAAAGGTATGTCATGACATGGACTGACATGGCAAGGAAATTCATGGTAGAGCATCACATGGAAAGGAAAGGAATGCCATGGAATAGCAAGGAAAGGCATGACATGGGAAGGTAAGGCATGGAAAGGCATGGCATGGCATGGCAAGGAAAGGCAAGGAAAGGCATGTCATAGCATGGAAAGTCAAGGCATGCAATCACAAGGAAAGGAAATGAAAGGCATGACATTGCATGGAAAGGCATGGCATTGCATGGAAAGGCATGACATTTCATGGAAAGGAATGGAAAGGCATGGCCTAGAAAGGAAAGACATGACATGGAAAGCAAAGGAATGGCATGGCAAGGGAAGACATGGCATGACAAGGAATTTCACGGGAGTTCAAGGAAATGCATGACAAGACATAACAAGGTAAGGGAATTCAAGGAAATAAAAGGGAAAGGAAAGGATAGGAAAGGAAGGAAATCAAAGTAAATTTAAGGAAAGGCATGGCATGGAAAGGGAAGGGAAGGTAAGGCAAGGGATTTCATGGAAAGGAAAAGAATGGCATGGAAAGGCATGGCATGGCAAGGCATGGCAAGGAAAGGGAAGAAATGACATGACAAAGAATTTCATGGGAAGTCAAGGAAAGGAATGGTAAGGAAATAAATGGCAAGGAAAGGAAAGGCATGACAAGACACTAAAAGGTAAGGGAATGAAAGGAAAGAAAAGGGAAAGGCAAGGCTAGGAAAGCAAGGAAAGAAAAGACAAGTTAAGGAAAAGCATGGCATGGAAAGAGAAGGGAAGGTAAGGCATGGAATGCCATGGCATGGAAAGTCAAGGCTAGGTATGCTATGGCAAGGCATGGCCTGGTATGGAAAGGAAATGTAATGCAAGTCATGACATGTTAGGGAATGGCATGGCATGTCATGTCAAGGAAAGGAAATGCAGGGAAATGAAAGGCATGGAAAGACAAGGAAAAACAAGGAAAGGAAAGAAATGACATGGAATGGAAAGGAAAGGCAATGCAAGGCATGCCAAGGAATGGAAAGACAAGGAAATTCAATGCATGGAATGGCATGGCATGGAAAGTCAAGGCAAGGCACGATCGGGCATGACAAGGAAAGGAATGTAATGGCAAGACATGGAAAGGCATGGCGTGGCATGGAAAGGAATGACATGGCATGGAAAGGAAAGGAATGGAAAGGCAAGGAAATTCAAGACATGGCATTCCATGGAATGGAATGGAAAGGAAATGAATGGCATGGAAAGGAAAGACATGGCATGGAAAGTAATGAAAAGGAAAGGCATGGAATGGCAAGAAAACAAAATGCATTGAAAGGCATATCATGGCATGGCAAGGCATGGTATAGCATGGAATGGAAAGGAAATGAAATTCAAGGCATGGTATGACATGGAATGGAAAGGAAAGGCATGGGATGAAAAGGCATCACAAGGCAAGGCAATGCAAGGTAAGGCATGGCATGACATGGAAAGGAAAGAAAATCCAAGACATGGAATGGTATGGCATGACAAGGAAAGGTACGACATGGAAAGGAAAGGCATGGCAAGGCATGGTATGCAAAGGAAATTCATGGCATGACAAGTAAGGACATGGAAAGGAAGGGAATGGAAAGGCATGGCATGGAATGGAAAGGAAAGGAATGGCATGGCATGCAATGGAAAGGCAAGGCATGAAATGACATGGCAAGGAAAGGAAATGAAAGGTATGGCATGGTGATGAAAGAGAACCTAGGAATGCTCACAAAGATCAAGGAGAATCTAGAATGCTCAAAGAGGTTCAGGAGGATCCATAAATGCTCAAAATTTGATCATTTCAAATGTTCTATAAAAGGATATCATGGCATAGAGCTAGGCAATAGATTTCCAATAATGTAAAAATCACCTCAAACAAAGTTTGTATGCAAAATTTATGGATGGTGTTAGTTCCTAGTCCTACACCTCTTCCTTATACAAATCAAAATGTCTTATTCATCTATCAACCTAGTTCCTAGTTATTTTTTCTTATTCATGGTGTGTTAACTCATTTAGTTTTATGTCATCCACATTTTTTTAGTCTTAATGTTAGTTGTTTTTATTTTTATAAAGTCTAGTCAGGTCTTGATTTGAGTTTGGACAAGTCATATCACCATGGTTTATATCACTGATGGATCACAAGAGAGTTAACCTAGGCCTACAGGTTTAAAAGTGTTGATTGTAAGAATTCAATCATTCTTGCAATCAACAGACAGACCATGTTTTAATGAGTTTGCATGGTTTAAATATAATTTAAAGTTTGAATAAAGCCCATTGACACCCAAATTGTGCTCATTTGTTCCTACTACCCTCAAAATCTTGTGCATTGGTTCCTTTTTTAGTTTTTAGTGCAAGTATTGAACAAACCCTAAGTGGTGCATAGTCTCGACCACCATTATCAATAGAGCGCAACTAGGGAATGATGATGCCACAATGAGAATGATGGAATCTTGAAAGGGAAGAGCCAATAGGGATTGCGTTGTTCGAATGCATACCAGATATCAGGGACATATTCATCAGGAGCAAGTGGTATGATTTCATATATGCTTTCAATGAACACCATGCATAAATCGCTCTGATTTTTTCACAAAGATTTGATGGATTCCATGCAAAAGTTGGGGATATCATCATCCACGTAACAGAGCATTATATTGCAACAACATGTGCTCTCCCTATCAATGGCGAGAGGTGGTTCAAGAAAGGGAAGTTACTAGCTGAGATGTGCAACCAGTTCCTCGTAGAAGAGGATTAGAACCCAGACTGAAGCTAAGGGATCCTAATCCAATGGCTTAGAGAGGAATGGAGAGACATCATGTTGAAAATATAGAGTTACATTACTAGATAAGGTAGGTTTTCAATTATCCATTTCTATCATCTCATATTTCGCATGCATTTAAATGGTGATAAGGAGATGAATCTCCCATTATTCCTATTGAAAATCCTAACCAATATGGCCAAATGAGTCTAGAACTATCCACAAAGTAATCATAGGATCCCTCACCATCATGGATTTATAAAAAGCACTAGTTCTATATGCTCTCGGTGAATTGCAAATCTCTTGGGTAGAACTTTTAGTATCTCTAGGGTTACATGATGAAGACAAAAATACACAACAACCATCATAATAGGAAATTGAATTTCCCCAGGAACTAGGGTTTCAATAGATCCTAGAAGTTCATAAAAACCATCTAACATTCCAAAGAAAATACTCTACCTAAAAAAATAAGGGCCAGATATGTCAAAGGAAGATCCATCACTCAAGAAAAAGATGAAATTCCTAAGAGGAAACTGAGGTCATCCAAAGTGAAAGAGAGGGCCAGAGAAAGTGATAAATTATATGTTAGAAAGAGTAAAAAAATGAGTTGTTTCAACAGTCCAATCATCTCCTGAGAAACTTGAGGTCGAACTTGCGCACACTTGTATGCAGGTAGAAAACATTCATAAACTAAAACCAAGAAAACATCAGAATAATAAACAGGATAGTCCTGAAGAAGCTAGAATTTAATTTTCTCCATATGACACATAGATTGGAGGTCCTTCTTAGGAAAAATAAGGCAGAGAAAAAGAAGAAGAAACAGGTCACAGGAATTCCAAGTAAACCAAATCAAAAGACCAGATTGACCGACTAGCTGAGGATAAAATCCAAAGCATTGTTCAATCCATCCCTCAAGGAGCAAAAGTTGATTGTAATAGAATATCAAGGCATTAGAGAAGAACCATTTGGGTTTACCAACATGGAAGAAATGGCCATCCACACTTTGAAGAAAATTCCAATAGGAAATACCAAAAAGAAGAGAAACAAGGGACAAAGCTTAGGTATTAATCCCTCTATTTCAGAAATAGAGTACACCATAGGTCCATAAATAGAACATGCCCTAGAGAAATATTTAGAGGAAACCAAATCAAAGGCAGGGGGGAAAATGGTCAGGGTACATGAGCCTATGAAAGACAACATTAGAGACAAACCTTAGAAGAAGCCAAGGCATGAGATGAGACCTAGGAAACCTAATCTCTCCATTGATCTCAACAGGCCTGCTGCTAAAGACGAATATGAAATAGAAACTAAGAATAGAGTGAAAACAAAGATCAAGCCTCAAGATGAAGGTAACAAGGAAATGGAGGATAGTAAGCAGTAGGTGGAAGCCCTCGAACAATAGAATGACAGTATGAGGAAACATATTCACGAGTTGTAGTAAAAATATCAAACACTTGAGATGCAACATTCAAAATTATAGAGAAAGTACAAAAAGTTGTAGAAAAAACATCAAAATACCTGCATGTTCCTCAAATAAATCATCTAAGTATGTTGTTGTCAACAAGTAAGAAAACATGAATCCTGTGTAATTATTGCTCAAGTTTTGAAGGCCTTCCTTCAGTTAGTGGCATACCTGTGGATCCATGCAAAGTCAACAACAAGTTCCATCCTTTGAAGATTTTTGTTGTGCAACTCCTACACTTTAGTTATCAACAGTGACTTTAGTTTCAGTTAGAGAATATGTTGGTTTAGTTTGAGATATTATATCCAGTTGTAATTTAATATATTTTTGATAAAAAAAAATGTTTTTTTAGGTCATGTTTGTGGGCCCAGAAAATACGATTTATCCCTAAAAATTAGCATCTAAAATATACTTCACTCAATGTAAATAAGTGTCCTTGAAATGTAATCATAGCTAATAGTGAAGTTTAAGATCTATAGATCTGAATGTAATGAACAAACTAACCCTAGAATTTAGGAACTAAGATAGGCATTCGAACCCATTTTGTGGATAAATAGAAGAATATGGGAATGTAAAGGGATTCATATTTTTGGGTGTATCAAGCTACCAGAATATAGACTGGGCTTATGAAGTGTAAGATCTACAAAGTTTTCTATTTAGTGAATATAATTTCTGGTGAACACACCATATTTATCAATCTTTCTTGTCTTTTGTTCTTATTTGGATGCATGTTGAATTCTTTTTAAAGAAAATATTCTTTCTCTTTCAACTAATGTGCTTACTACCTATTCACAAATGTACTACAAGTATTCTTTTAGGTTTAATACATTGTGCTAGATCTAAAATTTCTAGCTGCAAGTAACAAATTGTATGCTTGTTAGTGTTTTTTTGTTCTACTTTTATATCTTTTATCTACTACACAAAAATTCATGCCACTAGATAAGGGAAATATTATAGTGAATATTGTGTAACAATCCAACTAGACCCATGCCCTTGAAGCTCATCCATCAACTGACCATCAAAACAAATAAACCAAACTTGTAAAAACCAATGATCCCAATAACTGAGGTGTCCTATATTTTCCCTTAGCAATCAAGTGCATACCTTAAGACCAACATCTTCTGGTGTCGTTGTCACGGAACAAAGTAACGAAGAAATCCTTACCTGGGAGAACGAAATGATCAGTTATGATATTTGATGGTGAACAAATATCAAGCTCAACACTAATTTCCATATTTCACCCGACGAATCCATCGAATGTAAATCTACTAAAGGAACTCTGGATCCCAAGAAAGGATTCAAGAAATCAAACTTTGATCATACTAAAGCCTCAAAATCCAAACCTAATCCTAATGGTGACACAACAACTTATGTTCCAAAGAGACAACTAAGAAAATAAAAACTTTCTCAGAGACATCTTGTATCATGCAATGGAAGGCCTTCATCTGAAAATGCTACCTCTATCCTCAACAATAAGCAGCCCGAGAGTATAATTTTTGAAAATACCCTTGTAATAATCCATCAGATATCTCCAGCTTCAACTTTTACCTCATCATCTCCTCAACAAACCACCCCAATATCTCTACCTAAGCCTCAAATCCTAGTTGTCCCAAAGATGGTTGTAAATAGAATGAAGGCCATCATTACGACTAGGTATGCACCATAAGTGTTTCCTCAAAACCTAAATTCATTTCCAATAGAATACTACATGAAATATATGCCTAGGTACAATGGTGAAGGAGATGTCACTGTTGAGGAGAATCTGGTAGCTTTCTATAACTTTGTACACAATTTTAACATTGAACATCCAAATGTTTGGATGGTATTGTTTATGTAGATCCTGTATGGAGAGATAGGAAAGTGCTTTCGGGGACTTCTCCAAGACTCTATTGAAAGTATTGAGGAATTGGATGAAGCCTTTCTAAAACAATGGGGAGATAGGAGCCACTGAATTTTGGTCTTTGACAAGGAATAATTGTGAGTCTATGACAGATTTCACTAAGAGGTTTAATAAGATGTACAACAAAATCCATAATGAGATCAAGTCAATTGAAACCTTACCCAATATCACATTTGAAAATGCATTTGATGCTTAATTTTATCTCTTGTTAAGAGAGAGAAGGTCCACCACTTTGATATCTATGCAAGAGGAAACCCTTGAGGGTGTGTATAATATTCTGGTATCAGAAAAATTAAAGACCAAATGTGACCCAAAACTTGATGAGATGACCAGAACAATGAAGTCTCTGACTTCATAGATAACTAAATTAAAATGGGAAGCTAAGAAGCCAAACATACCTCATCAGGAAGCTGCAAATAGGAATCTTAATCAGTTAAGAAGACCTAATAATTCACCTCAAATCATCTAGAGGGAAAGAAGGAATGTTGAAGATCATAGGATTGTCCCCCCTTTTTAGAACAATGAAGTTGAAGAGATGGAGGAAATAAATTATATTGGAGATGATTCTGAGGTCTTTGTTGATGAATCTGACCTCCATCCTAGTCACCTACACCCAACAAGTGTATGAAATTTCTCTAATGTCAAACATGTTTGATGATGACAGAAAGGAAGATGAAGTTTTTCAAAGTCAACCTCAAAAGAAGTATGATCTAAGACCTATTCCAAGGAGTCCTAAAACAAATGTGCTAACTTAGAAGAAGAAATCATATCTTCCATTCAAGAAAGTTCCAAACAGAGACACATGAAACAAATAATAACGACTACCACAACCAACTAAACTTGTTGTTTCAGAGGTGAAAGAAGTGGACAAACATGTAACTTCTTTTAATATAGAGCATGAGTTGAGAAAAATGAAGATTCATGTACCCTTGAAAGATTTAATGAAAAATGAACTGTTTAAAATTTCTATCATGAACAATTTGTAACCACCTTCTTCTGCTACTTCATTTGATGTGATAAGCCTGCAATATGAGAATCATTCTATCACGGTTTTCCCACATATTGAATATGGTTTTGATGCTTGCCCACATTTTTACATATCCTTGAATGTCCATGAAAAAATTATGTACAACTTCTTTATGGACTCTGGGGCCTCACACAATGTCATGCCTAAGGTTTTCATGGATGAGCTAGGGTTAGAAATCACCAAGCCATACCAAGATCTTTACTCATTTGATTCTAAAACGGTTAAATTTTTGGGAGTAATTAAAGATATGGTTGTTTCTCTATCTCAGTTTTCCTTGAAAAGAATTGGTATGGATATTGCTATAGTTGATATACCTCCCAAGTTTGGCATGTTTTTATCTAGGATATGGGCCAAGAAAGTGGGAGGATCTCTATAGATGAAATAATCTTATCTATGTTGTAGAAGATGAAATTGGGTCATCCATTTTTCATATTAGTGATGATGCTCTAGAACTATCAGTTAGAAAATGCGACAACTAGTAAGAGACAAGACAAGGAGACGAAATCTAGAAGATGCATTTTGTTGGTTCATTTTCAAAGGAGGGCTTCAGTGTTGGCATAGTCCTTATTTCCCCTTCAAAGGAATTATTTTCACTCTCATACAAATTATAATATGAAACAACCAAAAACATAGCAGAGTATGAATCCCTGGTACTGGGGTTGAGAGCTACAAAAGATATGGCCATTGACAAATTGGAAGTCTTGAGTGATTATGAATTGGATTTCAATCAGGTAGAGGATATTTATCAAACAAAACAACTGAGTTTGAGGCAATATAGGAAAGAGGTATGGGACATAGTTGAGAATTTATTTTTTTATTTCAATATTTCTTTTGTCCCTAAATATGCCAATGGAAGGGAATAATCTTTATCTCTGGATTCTAGTACTTTCATGCCTCCCATTGGTCAAAATTTTAAATATTAGGTGGAGGTTAGACATAGAACATCCATACCAGACAATGTCAAACACTGGCAAGTTTTCAGTGACAATCAAGAGCTCAAGAGATTTTTGCAAACCATTGATGAATTTTCAAATATCTCTATGGACCAAGAAAACAAGAATGATGAAACAATAAAATAGTAGGCACGTCCTTTTCTGAATAAGGTAGCTAGTCACAAAATTGTGGAACTGAAAACAAATCATATTCCAAAAGACTTAGTCCCACCGGAGAGAATTTTTGACAACAATGCTATCTCCAGGAAAGCTCTAATTAAAACTTAGGAACATGAGGTTGTAGACTATAATATTAGGTCAGTTGCAAATCCCATGATCATCAGGATATCCAAAGCATTTCCAGATGAGAAGAGATATAGGTATCTCATCCTTGTGACAAAATTTGCTGATATTTTTTCATTGCCTTATGGAGACTTGAAAATTTTTGACACTAGAATCGTTCAACATAAAATTCTTTGGAAAATGGGCTCTAAGCCATTAAGGAAGAAAATTAGACAGTTTGACCCTCTGTTGATGTCTATTATTGAAAAGGAATTGAAAAGGATGCTTGATGCCAAGATTATTGTTCCTTTGATATATTTAGATTGGGTGTAAAAATTGGTGTTGGCCAAGAAAAAGAGTGGTGAAATATGATTATGTGTGGACTTTAGAAACTTGAACGGGTGTTTGTTGAAATCCAACTATCAATTTCCCAAGATTGATGAAATTTTTCAAAGGGTGGTAGGTTCTCACAAAATTTCCCTGTTGGATGGTTATTCGGGGTACAATAAGATAGTAGTGTTCAAAGAATACAAAGAAAAAACCACCTTCACTACCCCATGGGGCACCTTCATGTATGGAAAAATGTCTTTTGGCTTGATGAATGCAGGGGGCCCCTTTCAAATGGACATGGACATTGTATTTGTGGGTGAAAAGGAAAATTTCATGGTGATATACCTTGATGACATCACTATCTTTTCAAAATATGATGATCAACATCTGCAACACCTGAAGAAAATATTTCAAAAATGTAGAACGTATGGAATCTCATTGAATCCCCAAAATTCCCATTTTCTTGTGTTAGAAGGCAAGATCCTAGGTCACATTATATCTACAGGAGGGATAAAGATAGACTTGGAGAGAGTATATTCTATTTAGAAAATTGACATCCCTAGAAATAAGAAGGCCATACAGTCTTTCATGGGAAAAATAAATTTCTTGAGGTTATTTGTACTAAATTTTGTTGAGATCATTAGGCCCATTACAAACCTGCTGACAAAGGATGTTGAAATTAAGTGGACACGGGAAGCAAGGTCATCCTTTCAAAGGATAAAGAAATCTCTAATTGAAGCCCGTGTTCTAGTTAGTCTAGATTATTCCAAAGAATTCCTATTTTTCTCTTTTTCCTCTAAGGAGACTATTGCTTCCGTACTGATGAAAAAAAATGAAGACGAGTATGAACAACCCATTTCCTTTTTCAGAAAAACAAATAGGGATGTGGAATTGAAATATGACATAATGTAAAAGTAGGATTATGCCTTAGTGAAGGCCTTGAAATCCTCCAGGGTTTATGTTTTTCATTCTAAGATAATCACTTATGTCCCTAGAAGCAGTATAAAGGAGATCCTTGTCCATCCAGACAATGATGGGAAGAGAGGAAATTGGATAGTCAAACTTCTAGAATATGATCTGAACATAAAGTCCACTAAGATGATCAAGGGACAGGTTCTTGCAAAACTGTCATCTGATTCAAATTACAAAGCACTTGAATTGCACTATATCTTCAACCAATTAGATGTTCCACTGATATAGGCTGAAAAGAAGACATTGTAGGTATTGGATAAATATTCTCTTTCACCCTGGTATAATGAAATAATTTATTTGTTATAGCACCTTGAATTCCCACCAAAGTTGGATAAATCCAAAATCAGATCTCTTAAATTAAAGGTTGTAAAATACTACATTTTAAATTAGAATTTATATTGGAAAGACCTTGCTAGTATTTTGTTGAGGCATGTGGATGAAGATGAGTCAAACCGTGTTATAAATGATATGCATAAATGATTTTGTGGATGGAACCAACACTGGAAGGATAAAAACTTCAAATTTATAAGGGTTGGATACTACTATCCCACAATATTTTTTAATGTCTTTTCCATGGTCAGAACATGTGAAGAGTGTCAAAAATTTGATCGAAAACAAAAATTTCTCTCACTCCCCCTGAAACTGATTATTGAAAACAACCCATTTCAATAATGGGGCCTAGATTTCATCGGGGAGATAAACCCACCCTCCACTAGACAACACAAGTGGATCCTTACTGCCATTGATTACTTTAAAAAATGGATTGAGGCTATTCCTACTAGAAATGCCACTAACAAAGTGATCATGAACTTTCTAGAAACAAACATCCTTTCTAGATTTGGATGCCCCAGGAAACTAATAATAGACAATTCTCAGGCATTCAAGTCCAAGATCATGATTGATATCTTTGGGAATTCCAACATTATCCTGAATCATTCTACACCATATTACCTGCAAGGGAATGAGTTGACAGAGACATCAAATAAAACCCTCATCGAGATTATTAAAAAATTGTTGGTTGAAAACAAAAATTCATGGGATTCCAAACTAAATTATGACTTATGGGATGACATGATCAACACCCAAAATTCACTGGGTACCTCTCTATTTCAGCTAATCTATGGGGTGGACATTGTTTTCCCAACCCAACTCGGTCTACGAGTGTTGAAATTTTTGCAAGAAGAAGTGGAGGAGCCTAATGAAATTCAGAGGAGGATTTTTCAGATTGTTGAAGTTCAACAAAGAAGAGAAATATTAAATGAGAAAATAGAGTCTTACCAGAGAAATTTTAAAGTATCCTTTAATAGGAAAACCAAAAAATATACTTTTCAAGCAGGTGACCTAGTTTTGAGATGGGATGATAGGAGGGAGGACAAGCCCAAACATGGTAAGTTTGATAGACTTTGGTTTGACCCCTTTAAAGTAGCCAAGGATTTGAATAGCAATACCTTTGTATTGCAAAATATGAATGAAACAAAGATCTTTGGAAGCCCAATCAATCGGTGTTTCCTGAAGAATTATTTTACCTAATGAACAAGAGGTGGCTCATTTTGTATAAAGCTACATTACTTTTCAGTGTGATTTGGTAGTTTAGTGTGAATAAAATACTAAGCCAAATAAATGCACTAGGGTATAGTATCATATTTGGTTTTTAGTTTAAATGAGAAAGATGTCAAGGGTGGTAAAGGGAATAAAGTGGTCGGTGGTAGAAATAAAGAAATAAGGCACACAGATCTGTTGTTATTAGCACCTCACAGGTAAGTGCTACCCCTAGTTGGAGCCAATTTTATTTCCTTGTCCTATACCTCTTCCTTCTACTCATAGAACTGGATTATTCATCTATCAACATAGATCTTAGTTAGTTTTTCTTCTTCAATGTGTTATAAGTCATTTGGTTTTATGTCATACCCCCCCTTTTTTTGGCCTAATGTTAGTTGTTTTACTTTTTATAAAGTCTAGTCAGGTCTTGATTTGAGTTTGGACAAGTCTTATCACCATGGTTTATGTCTCTGATGGATCACAAGAGAGTTAACCTAGGCCTACAGGTGTAAATGTGTTGATTACAAGAATGTCAGCATTCTTGCAATCAATAGACAAACCTTGGTTTAATGTGTTTTCATGGTTTACTTATATTTTAAACTTAGAATAAGGCCCATTGACACCAAAATCACACTCATTTGTTCCTACTACCCTCAAAATATTGTGCATTGGTTCCCTGTTCAATTTTCATTGCATGTATTCAGTGAACCCTAAGTGATGCATATTCTCTGCCATCATTATCAACAGATGGAAGCTAGGACCAATGATACCACCACAAAAACGATGGCATATTCAAAGGACAGAGACAACAATGATCACATTGTTCGAAGCCATACTGGGTATCAAGGACATATTCATTAGGGGAGAGTGGTATGATTTTATTTGTGCTTTCAATGGACTTTGTTAACGCTCTACAAATTCCCAGAGGTTGTCAGGAGGTAGAAGAAATTTAGCAGAGGTAACTTACCCAACCACTTCGAAACTTGGATCTATCCCTCCTAGTTTCATATATGTTTGGGTTTCAAATATTAGGCTAGTTAAATTAATAGACATCTGTTGTTTTGTTTTATAAAGATGGCTGAAATATTGCTTACACATCCATTGGGATATGGGGTCTGTGTTTAAGGATTCAGATCAGAAAACAGATTTTATAAGACTTCCTCATAGGGAAAGGTAGTGAAAATGATGGATCTTTTAGAATTAAAGTGATGGAAAGATAGAAACAGACAAGATAGTCAATTACAATAAAGAAGCATTTAAGAATTCCTTTATTATAATATCAGAAGAATGACATTGAGATATTTAAAATCCAGAGTATTCGATATAAATTCCACACTTAAACTTCTTTTAGATGATCGTAGATAGGAAACATAAGGATAACGAAGTAAGATAAACAATTTAACAAAGAGAAGTAAACAACACCAACATAAACACACAGGAATCCTGTGAATCATCCTTTTATTACTGGTAGATCTCTTCAAAAATATTACAGATTACATCTTGCTTGGGCGTAGATATCAACCCTCCATACTTTGAAGTCTGAAGTTTTTATAGAAAAATTGCATTTGATCCTGTCATTAATGATCAGGATATGGTGGAGAGAAAATAAAACTAACTAGATTGCATTCACAAAAGGGTAGGAAAGATGAATGATCCTCCTAAATCATTGGTGTTGATTTTGAGGAAGTTGGTTGGTGATTCATCTTTGACTTAACTATGACTATTCCACATGCTGACTCAGATTGCACACCTCATCTCTTACTCGATCAAAGCACACATAACATCCCATCTATTTTGACTAGGGATGGTAACTTTTAGTAACCTTCGGTAAACTTCATCCACATCTGTGTATTTGGTGAAGGTGGGCTTGGTGATGAAGATGTACTTGACCTTGTTTTGGATGCTAAGGTCCAACTGCAGAGTCTCCAAAAACGCTTTGACAGTGACGCTACCATGTATCCCTGCAAACTTAGAGCCATCTTTTTCCAGTGTCAGGATATTTTGTTTGTAGTCTCAGAGGGTAATCAAATTATCATTGCTCACGAATAAACCTGGGAACCCCTTCTTGTGTAGTGAATCTACTTTGTTGAAAAACCTTTGAATGCCAATGTCAATTTCTGGGGATCTTTCCACAAGTTGCAGAATTAGTCCTCTCTCGGTCAAAACTTTCTTGACCTTGAGGATAGTTTTTGTCCTATCATCAATTTCCAAAACCTCTAACTCCTCCTTTGTCTTACAGTTCAAAAACCTGATAATATCATTTGCCTCTATAGGCCTTTCTCCCAATTCTCCTTCTATTTTTTCAATGACCTGTCTGCTTCTTTCAACCAGATCGTGCTTCTCAAACATGATCTGCATGAGTTGCCAAATTTCTTTCATGGGTTTTCATATATCTATCCAAATATTTTCCTTGGCCTCTGAAATAGTTTTGGCCATGACTGTTTCTTTCTGTAGCTTCAGTAATTCTTGCTTGAGTCTCTATGTTGTATGCATCTTTGTATTGTAACTAGACTAGAAAGTGGACTTCATCTTTTGGAGGTGCTTGATATCATCCTGCAGTCTTTTGATTTCCTGCCCCTGCAAAGACATGTCTTCTATGGACTTTGCCATTTTTTTTGATGCCTCTGTGCTTTTTACTAAAGTTTTTGTAGTTGTATTGACTCCTATGAGAGGGAGTACATTCAGTGGAATGACTTCCATTGGCACACTCTACTCTTTTTCTTTGAATAGCTTCTCTATCTCGGCTTCCATCTCCTTGATCTGGGCATTTTGTTCCATGATTAATTTCAACATTTCCTCCTTATGGCCTTTAGTCTTATCTATTTCCTCTACCTTTGGGTCTTCTGTAGCAAGAATTTTCAACTGCTTCCTTAACGATGCTATATCAACATTCTTCTTCTTTAGCAATTCCTCAACTACTTTCACATTGGATGGATCATATCTGATTGTGAGTATGAGCTCCTCCAGAGATTTTATTTTATTATATTTTTCCAAATAAGACACTTTCTCCATCTTCAGTTGAGTCTCAACATTGTTCAAGGAAACCTGCAACTTTGTAGCAATTGTGGAGGAATTGGCCAGGGTGGAGAAAATCATTTCTCCAGTCTATCTGTACATATCCATCTGATCAAACTCAAGTGTTGACCTTTTGTAACCAGAAATTGCTTTAGGTTGAGGCACATGAGCCTGTAAGTATTCCATATGAATTCACCCTTTGTCTGTGTCGAAAGCAAAGAGCAAACTATTCTGGGTTGTAGATGTTTGTTTCCAGAATTGAGCATAGGTACTATTTTTCAACATTTCGTTTTTATTCTTGATTAAGTTATACTTCTCAAAAATGTTGAGTCCTGTAGGCTCCTGTGAATATTTGGTTGTCAATGTTTTATTAGTATTCTTCATTGACAAGGAGGTGGACATCATTTGTTGGCTTTCTGAAGGTAGTGGTGAATTTTCACCCTCCATTGTAGTTAACTAAGTCTCCTCTCCTCCAGACCTGTCAGGTGTATGACTGGTCTTGGGTCTTTTCCTATAACCCTGGAAATCCTCTCCTGAGACTTCAGTGACTGAGGGAGATACTTTTGTTCTGGGCCTCTTCTCTACTCGTACCTGCTGAGTTACAGTTTTTGAAATGCTGGCAGGAGGATACTTTTGTTCTATGTATACTAGAGTGTTTTCCTCCCACTCTGTTGGGTTCATGAACTTCTCAATTTCTTGTTTGGGCACATCATAGTGCCAAGAGAAATTGAGACTGAACTTCATCTCCTTCAAAATCTTATTGGCCTCTTCCCCTACAACTCGACTGTTATAGATAAAAGACCCTATATGTCCCTTGATCCTCAACTGTTGTTGTTTTTTTAAGGCCACAGAGTGAATGTCGTCTGAATTTATCATCTGTTGGATATATTCCAGAGCAAATATCCTGACAAGTAAAAACTTAGAGAGATTGTAAAGTGGTAATTCACATTCGTAGACCCTGATTCCTGTGTGATTCTGATAGAGACACTAGTCACCCGTTTTGGCTAGGTATGAGAGATGTAAAATTCTTTGGATTTCTTTGTTTATTCTGGGTTGTTTTCTTCCACTGAGAATGCTTACTGATGGGTGGTAAAACTGATCTATGAACTGCTTTAAATTGAACTCAGATGAGTTTTTCCTCACCAATGATGTCCAAGATGTGACAGGCTATGTGTTTCCATCCTGTTCTATCTTCTGCATGGAGAAAGGGAACTTGTCTGCCTGGAAAAAATGAAAAAGTATACCAGAATTAAAGAATACTTGAACATACCCTCTGTAGAAAAATTGAAGAGTTTCTCATGGATATTGTTGGCCAAGAACTTGTTGTAATTGAACTGTGTAGTGGCTTTACCCTCAGTGAAGAAAATGGATAGAAAGCCTAGGATGGGCTCCTCTACCCACTCGTCTAAATAGTATCCAAGTAGGCAGCACAAAGAAGAGATGATTTGATTTCCTCTAACAGAGAAGATATAGGAATGGTAGGGGGGATTCTTATTGGGTAACTGGGCACTTTCAGGGAGGAAAATATCGAAGATATGGGCTCTTTGTGGGAAACATAACATTAGGTACATCTTGGTCTGAATTTTGATGGACAGATGGGAAAAGGAGTCGGCTCTGGGAATCTGCATCATCTGGTCTATTGTTTCTGGGGTAATGGTGAAAAGGGTCTCACTAGATGAAAAAAAAATGGCTCTCTGGCTAGGAAGATAATCTACCTGGAATTCTAGTGCGAATTCAGGGAAACTGTGTGTCTGAGGGAAAAGGTACATGGGGATATTGGACTCCCAGAGTCCAATCTCATCACTTTAGTATAGAAAGGTATCTCTGAGCCAGAAGTGCAATTTGAAGAATTCAAATTTGCACTTCGGCTCTGCAATCAAGTAATCTTTATCAAACAAAGGTATCCAATCCAAGTCGACGGGAGGTGGGAGGAATGGATTCTCTTCGATCTCTGAATATTTGGATTTCGGCGCCATTTATATGACTGATACCTGCAAAACTAAAAATATGTTAACTGTGTTTACCAGGTGCTAATGGCAGTCACTAATTGAGAAGAATAGAGGATAGTGTCTTTGATTGTGTCTGGATGGTGAACAATGCAACAGTGGTGAGGAAACAAAATTAATAAGATAAGTAGATGTCTGTTGGGAAGTGGAGGATGATTCAATTGGCTAACGGTCATGGTCTCCCGCATTGATTTTACAACGAGTATCTCGGGGATGAGTGGAGGGTGGTGAGTTGATGACAAGTGGATG
>JASDQU010309656.1:56231-67946 GCA_032191745.1 Picea mariana
TTTAAACTATTTGATCAAATTTATTCACTAACCTATCTACCTTGGTTAAGATTAAACTATTTAGCCAAGTTTATACACTAACCTATTTGCATAAATTCAAAGGACTTTACCATGATTAGACTGTATGAATTAATCCATTCCTATTGCATGGGGTTTTATCATTTTCTTTTTATACCCTCTTTTATTCTCTCTTTTTTTTTTTCTTTCTTTCTTTTTCTATTTCTTTTTCTTTCTTTCTTTTTCTTTTCTTTATTTTTCTTTTTTCTTTTATTTATTTTCTTTTTATTTATTTTGTAAATCATTTGCAGAATAAAATATTATTTACAACAAAAATACAACAAGAGTGAAAATTTCTCGTCACCAGTTGATCCTATGAAATAGAGGGTTATAACAGTGGCTCCACCTGGGCAGGGTGCTCTCCTTGTGAGGTGCCAAGAACCTTCTACCTGATGTTTTGAAAAATCCTCTCCAATGTTTCTTTTGCAACTTGATTTGTTTTATTTTGAATATCTGGTGGCACTAGTTAGTGGCTTAGGGACTTCTCTTCAAGCTTCAACCATATGATCAAAAACACCCACAGATAACCTGAAAGTAAAAGAAAACGGTTTGTAAAATGAGGTTAATGGTCAAAGTTCTTTATTCCTATGGAACATAATGTTTAAGCATCCTGCAATTTATCATTCCTCCTGGCAGATCTTCTCCTTCATTGTCCTTGAGTGAAAAAGCATTATTTCCTCTGACTACCTAAATGATGTAAGGGCCTTTCCACAAATATCAAACTTTCCATGATTACCATTGTCTTCATTCCTGGAATCCCACGTCAGTACCAAGTTTCCCAACTCAAAATAATCTTCTTTAGTTCTCCTGTCATAAACCTTCTTGATACTCTCTTTGATCACCTGGGCCTTGTTATACACTTCTTCTTTGGACTGTTGTAATTGGATCATCTTATTTATTCTCCTTTGGGTATCATTGGGCTCCGCCTATACTTCTTGCAACAATTTCATAACAGGAACTCCCAAAGAAGAAGGGAAAACTGCATTAGTGCCATATACCAATTGATATTTTTATGGTCATTCTGTCAGCCCAGAGTGGATGAACTAATTTATTATGCCAGGACTTCTTGTCTTCATCCACTGTATTTTTAATGATATTCACCAAACTTTTATTTGAGGACTCAACTAACCCATTTCCCTGAGGATAATAGGTTGTGGAGTGTTCCAAGGTAATTTTGTACTTGCTGCAAATTTCTATTATCTTTTTGGATCTGAAGGTTGTTGCGTTGTCATTTATGATTTTCCTAGGGAATCCAAAATAAGAGAGAATATTAGTTTCCAAAAAATTAATGATGACAGAGTCGGTGGTTTTCCTACAGGGTACAACTTTGATCCACTTTGTGAAGTAGTCTGTTAATGTGAGGATCCACTTATGATAACCTGAACATGGTGGATGAATCTCACCAATAAAGTCCAAACCCCATTGTTTGAATGGAGCTTCAACTGAAATGGGTTTCAGGGGTAGAGGTAAAAGTTTCCTTTTACCTTAAAAAACTTGGCATTTGTGGCATGAGGTTACTTTTGTATGCACGTCTGCAGACAAGGTGGGCTAGTAAAAAGCAACCCTAAGGATCTTGTTAGCCATAGTCTTCCAACTAAGGTGTCCACCACAATATTCTTCATGGAAATTCCGCAATACCTTGTTAGCTTCATCTTTTAATAAGAAATTATGTAAGATACCCCTAGCATCTTTCCAATATAAATTTCCATCTAGAATACAATTTTTCAATGCCTTTGGTTTTAAGAATATTGCTTTAGTCTTAGTCAGAAAAGGAGGAGCTTGTAAATTATGAAAGACAAAAATGAGGTCTGCGTACCAGGGAGAATTTGAGAATATCTCTCTGACATTTGGAGTCGCATGCTCTTCCTATTCATTGACTGCAGCTAACAAGTTTATGTCGAAGACATGAAAATTTGATTCAACCATTAGTTTGTCTAAACCTTGACCCTTGATTAGTTTAGTTGGTTTAATTTCTATGTCATATTCCAGAATAACAACAATCCACTTCCCTCTTCTACCATCAAGATTATCCTGATTCAGGATATCCTTGGCCACTGCATTTGAAACATAAGCAATGGTATGATAATTGAGAATATCAACTCTAAAATATTTTATCACTTTTACCAGGGCAAAATCATGTTTCTCCATTACATTTTAGTTCAGTGCAAGATCTCTCAATGACTTGCTAAAAAAATATATGGGTTGTTCATGCCCATCATTGTTTTTCTGCAATAAAATTGTTGCAATGGTGTGTTCCGAGGAAAAAGAAAACAAATAGAAATCCTTAGTGTAATATTGACTAATCAAAATAGGGGCTTGTGTAAGTGCATGTTTAACCTTCTCAAAGGACTATTTAGACTCAGTGTTCCATTTTATTTTGGTGTCTTTTTGTAGATATTTGTGATGTTCCTGAAGAGTTCTACCAAATTGGGTATGAATCTCTTCAGAAAAATTATTTTACCAATGAATGATTGCAATTCTTTGATGTTCCTAGGGTGGTCTAGTTTCTGGATGGCTTCTATTCTACTAGGGTCTATCTTAATTCCATATTTATAGATTATATGCCCCAACAACTTGCCTTCTTCCAAATCAAAACGATTTTTCTTGGGATTCAATGAAATCCCAAAAGTTTTGCACTTCTCAAACACTCGTCTGAGATGTTTTAAATGTTCCTCATCTGATTTGGAGAAAACACTAACATCATCCAAATATATGACTATAAACCTACCAGGATCATCCCCAAAGGAAATATCCATTGCTCTTTGGAAAGTGTCCCCAACATTCATCAAACCAAAGGACATTTTCATGTACATGAAAGTTCCCCAGGGTGTGGTGAAAGTTGTTTTTTCCTGGTCATCTCAGTGGACGAGGACTTGGTTATAGCCTAAAAAACCATCTAGTAAAGAGATCCTACTAGCCCCAACTACCTTTTGTAAGATGTGATCCATTTTAGGCAAAGGATAGTTGTCTTTGAGGGAAACCTTGTCCAAGTTTCTGAAATCAATACAAAGCCCAATTTCACCAGTTTTCTTTTTGGTAGGGACCCGATTTGAAACCCATTTGGAAAATCTTAAGGGGACTATTATTTTGGCATCATACATCTTTTTAATTTCTTTTTATATCAGGGGGAGTAACTTTGGATTGATTCTCCTAAGTTTATGTCTGAAAGGTTTATGTTCTTCTTTTATTGGGATTTTATGTCGTATGATACTGGTGTCGTAAGATTTTAAATCCTCATAGCCCCAGGCAAAGACAGTTACAAATTCTTTGCACAGATAGATATATTTATGCTTTTTCTTTGGAGGTAAAGATTTAGATAGTTTAATCATTTTGGGTTTCTCTTTTGTTCCTATATTACATTTCTCAACTACTCTGCCAGTGGGCTCTATCTTAGGCTTTTTTGCTACATCATTGAAATCAAACAGGTCTTCTAAAGGAACTAACCCTTTAGGTAAAATCTTATTCTTCAATTGTAAAATGTCTGATTCTTCATCCTTCTCATTTATTTCATCTGAATCTACTTTATTTACACTAACATTTTCTAAATCTGATTTATTTACATTATCATTTTCTAAGTCTGATTTATCTACATTGTCATCATCGTTATCCAAATCGATATTTGTACACTCAAAATCATTCTTAGACCACAAAAAATCTTCAATTTGCTCATCGTTGCCAAATACCTTCCAGTACCTGATGTCATCTGGAATAGTCAGTCTGCACTTCACCTCTACTGTGTATTGGAGATTTAGTTTGAAAGGTATTTTTCATGTGGCTGCCGAAGTAGCCAATCCGTCTTCCAGTATGTTCTAACCTATGGGCATCACCTGCAAGTCAACTTCTGTGAAACATTGTAGAAAATATAAAACAACATTTCTATAATCCCTGAGTCTAGGATGTTTTGCAGAATACTCACATTTCATTTGTTTGATAACTAGTTTAGAGTCACCTCTAACCATAATTCATTTGGCACCATGTTTCTTCAACAACTTTAGGCTGAGCATCAATGCTTCATACTTAGCTATGTTATTGGTGCAATGAAAATTTAATTTGTAGGAGTGACTTTTGGAATACCTAGATTTATGATTATGTATCCACACCCTAGCCCCAACTCCCTCCTTGCTCACAGCTCCATCAAAATCCATACTCTAGAGAGGTTATGGCATCTCATCACTTTCTGTTGTCACATATTTACTTTCCTTAGTGATTACTTAATCTTCTTGCAGGTCAGGTGCAACATATTCCAACTGTGCAATTTGATTATCCAAGTCACCATCATTGTATAATGTGAATGAATCTAGATCAGAGTGGAAAGAGTATAATGGGTATTTGTGTGGTTTTTCCTGACTACTGACCATATACTTCATCAGAGTATCTTTGTATAGTCTTCTTTGCTGTCCAAATATCGGGATGGTAGCATAAGACATATCTAACTGCAGAGTTCTCTTCAACTTAGCTCCCCAAGATCTAGATAGCAGCATACCATATTTTGAGGGAATGTATGCAACCACAATATCCATCGCCATGCTTTTTGTTGGGATTTGAGTCAAGGTGATGAACAAATATTTAATTATCCCTATACATTTGACATTGATAGAGTCAAAAGGATACAAATCCTTGTAGGGTCTAGTGACATCAAGCCCTAACTTCTCCATCACATCTTTGGTGATCAGATTGTGAGAAGTGCCAAAATCAATCATAGCGTTATGTAATGTCTTGTCATGGATATTCAGGCTAATGTAGAATGGGGGAACATAACCAATATCAGTTTGTCCATCCACCTCGGGACCAAAAAGAAACTCAGGTTGGTCATCAACAACATTCACAGCATCTGTGCGTACCACTAGCTTGATGTTTAATGCTTTTGTGCCTATTTCTAGCTCAATGATCAATGCCTTAATCACCTATGATTTGTAAGAGTTTTTTATCATTATTTTGGATAGGGGAATAGGTATCTTCAATTTGGGTAATTCCCCTTCCAGGATGAAAGCAATGGAAGTTCTGATTTGGCTCTACACTTCTGGTTTATCAGTTACAGTTCTTTGTGCAGAAATACTTGGTTGATTGGTTGATGCAACCTCGGTTTGACCTGATCTCTGTGAAGTTTCAGGATTTATTTTTGCAGAAGATTCCTAATTATTTTTCTCAGGGACTTTCTTGGGAAGAGTATCAGAGGTTTTCTTGTCCTCAGTCACTTTCTTTGTTTCAGTATCCTTCTTCGTTTCAACAACCTTCTTCACTTCAGGATCCTTCCTGGTAGGATTGTCATTAGTCTTTTTTCTTCCCAAGTTATACTGTCTGTGGAATTCCATTATAGCATTTTCAAAGGCCTATTGTTTTGTTTCCTCTTCTTCCTCATTTAACTTTGTCTGTGAGAGTAAAAACATCTCCTATTCTTCCTGAGTGAGAAAAATGGAGTCACTGTCATGGACACCCATGAGGTTTATGTGAATATCATCCAACTCTTCAATCATCTCCTCCCCATGAACAGCTTAATTTTCCTGAAGAGGTGGAATAATCTATTGATCAGACCCTCTTTGCTCCCTTTGGTATCTGGGTTCCCTCTGTCTGATTTGGGGAGGATTCCTTTTGAAGTTTGGATTTCTGATCTGAGGAGAAGGCTAATTTTCCTTGGGTGGGTTTCTGTCATCGATGGTTAGCCTTTCCATCATTCTCTCCATAGTTCTGACTACGAAATCTAGTTTAGTATCTAAAGAAGACATGGAAGGCTCTTTTTTTATTGTAACCCTTCTCTCTATTCTTTGTCGGGCTCTTATGGCTAATAGATTTTCTTCCACACTCACTACACTTTTTTGCATGTCTTCTAGGCTAGAAAATCCTTTCCTTTAGTTGGTATGACATATCAGCACCAAATACATCAGGGAACTTGATTAAATCCAAACCTTGGGGAGGCTTGATATCAACTAGAATTGCATTATAATGATTGTTGAAACGAATGCATTAATCATGCACTGTTTCCCCTTGATTCCTTTTGATATTATCATATTCTGATAAAATCTGGAGAGGGTTTTTCTTTACCTCCCATCTCTAGAGAAAAATCCACCAAAAGGAAGCAATGTCAAATATGGTAGTAGGGCATAAATCTTTGAACCGTTTTTTTACTTCTCTGGTTAAACTCCATTCAAAATGTCTCATCTGGACATCTACCTCATCAACTTCCTACAAATCAAAATCATCATTAATCTTATCAACATGTTGTTGTGCATTAGGAGGTCCAATACCATCAAACTGAGGAAGTCTAGTTTGATAGTCCTGGGGGGTGGGGCATGGCATGTAAGGGAGTAACCAACACCAAGGGAGCATATCTTGTTGCCATCATTGGTGGAGGAGGTTGGACAACAACTTGTGTGATTAGAGGATAAGTGACAAAAGAGGTAGAATAAGTAGGACTGGGAGATGTAGAGTGGACTATTTGATGTTTGATGGAAGATGCAACAATGGTCAGGGCAGAAAGTTCTACTAACTGTTGAAAGTGATCTTTGTACAAATCTTGATCGAGATTTGCTACTAGATATTCTAACTTGTTGAATTATTGAAGAAACCATTGATCAAATTATTCTCTGGTAGAAAGTATTTTAGGGGTCCTGGGTTGTAACATGGTTTGATCTAGGATTATTTCACTTACAAAGCTGTTGGATTTGGTTCTGAACAGGATTTTCTCAAAGGATATGTCAAACTCAAGATCCTGGATAGAGAAAAGATTATCTGGGAGAGAAGTGGACCTATGAAGGGGACTGTGACTCCCAGAACCTTCTACAATATTATTCTTTCTGAGTAACTTTTCTGGATCATCTACTGCTATTGCAGGTTTTGGGTCAGGGTGAGATCTAGTATGAATTCTTTTAGGAGACAAAAATTTAAATTCTAAGAAATCTAAACTAATATATACAAAATTCAACAACCTCTAAACATTTACCTCTTTGTAAGTTAGATTTTATGATTTGTTTAAAAATAAAGTTCTCTTTATATAGGGAAAATAAATCGTAGGATGGAAAGTTTGTTTAGTTCCCCAGTATGGTCGCCACTATGTTAACGCTCTATAAATTCCTAGAGGTTGTCAGGAGGTAGAAGAAATTTAGCAGAGGTAACTTACCCAACCACTTCAAAACTAGAATCTAGCCCTGCCAGTTTCAGAGAGGGATATGTCTGTAATATTTAGATATCCCTAGGTTTCAAATATTAGGCTAGTGAAATTAATAGAAGTGTGTTGTTTTGTTTTATAAATATGGCTGAAATATTGCTTACACATCCATTGGGCTATGGGGTTTGTGTTTAAGGATCAATATCAGAAAATAGATTTTATAAGACTTCTTCATAGGGAAAGGTAATAAAAATGATGGATCTTTTAGAATTAAAGTGATGGAAAGACAGAAGCAGGTGAGATAGTTAATTACAATAAAGAATCATTTAAGAATTCCTTTATTATAATATTAGAAGAATAACATTCAGATCTTTATAATATTGAAATAGAGTATTCAAGATAAATTATGCACTTAAACTTCTTTTAAATGATCGTAGACAGAAAAAATAATGATAACAAAGTAAGATAAACAATTTAACAAAGAGAAGCAAACATCACCAACATAAAGACACAGGAATCCTGTGAGTCTTTCTTTTATTACTGGTATATCTCTTCAAAATGATTACAAATTACAACTTGCTTGGGCATAAAGATCAACCCTTCATACTTCGAACTATGAAGCATTTAAAGAAAAATTGCATTTGATCATGTCATTAATGATCAGGATATGGTGGAGAGAAAATCTAGCTAACTAGATTGCATTTACAAAAAGGTAGGAAAGTTGAATGATCCTCCTGAATCATTGGTGTTGATTCCGAGGAATCTGGTTGGTGATTCATCTTTGACTTGACTATGACTGTTCCACATGCTAACTTGGATTATACACCTCATCTCTTACTCGATCAAAGCACACAGGTCATCCCATCTCTTTTGACTAGGGATGGTAAATTTCAGTAACCTTCAGTAAACTTCATACATCTCTGTGTATTTGGTGAAGGTGGGCTTGGTGTTGAAGATGTACTTTATCTCGTGTTGGATGCCAAGTTCCAACTACAAAGTCTCCAAAAATGCTTTGCCAGTGATGCTTCCCTATATCCCTGCAAACTTGAAAACATCGTTTGCCACTATCAGGATCTTTTGTTTGTAGTATGAGAGGGTAATGAACTTATCATTGATCACGACTAAACCTAGGATCCCCTTCTTGTGTAGTGAATCTACTTTGTTGAAAAACCTCTGAATGCCAATTTCCATTGCTTGGGCTCTTTCCTCAAGCTGCAGCATTAGTCCTCTCTCAGTCAAAACTTTCTTGACCTCGAAGATAGTTTCTGTCCTATCCTCAATTTCCAAAACTTGTAACTCGTCCTCTATCTTAGAGTTCAAAAACCCGATGATCTTATTTGCCTCTGCAGGCCTTTCTCCCAATTCTCCTTTTGTTTTTTCAATGACTTGTCTGCTTCTTTGCACCAATTTGTGTTGTTCAAACATGATCTATATGAGTGGCCAAATTTCTATCATGGATTTGCATATATCTATCCAAATATTTTCCTTGGCCTCTGAAAGTGTTTTGTCCATGATTGTTTCTTTCTATATCTTCTGCAATTCTTTCTTGAGTCTTTGTGTTGTATGCATCTCTGTATTGTAACTAGACTAGAATGTGGACTTCAACTTTTGGAGGTTATTGATCTCATCCTGCAGTCTTTTGATTTCTTGGCCCCGCGGAGACATGTCTTCCTTAGACTTTGCCAACTTTTTTGATGCCTCTGTGGTTGTTATTGAAGTTGTTGTAGCTGTACTAACCCTTGTGAGAGGGACTACATTCAGTGAAATGACTTCCATTGGCACACTCTGCTCTCTTTTTTTGACTAGATTCTCCATCTTAGCTTGCATCTCCTTGATCTGTGCATTCTATTCCATGATGAATTTCAACATTTCCTCCTTATGGCCTTCAGTATCAACTATTTTCGTCACTTGTGGGTCTTCTGTAGAAGGAATTTTCAGCTGCTTCCTTAAGGATTCTATATCATCATTCTTCTTCATTAGCAATTCCTCAGCTACTTTCACATTGGATGGATCATATTCGATTTTGAGTACCAGCTCCTCCAGATATTTTATTTTATTATATTTTGCCGAAGAAGACAGTTTCTCCAGATTCAGCTGAGTCTGGACATTGTTCAAGGAAACTTGCAACTTTGTAGCAGCCATGGAGGAATTGGCTAGGGTGGCGAAAATCATTTCTCCAGTCTATCTGTGCATATCCATCTGATCATCAGGATGCACATCTTTGCTATCAAACTCAAGTGTTGACCTTTTGTAATTGGAAATTGCTTTGGATTGAGGCACCTATGCTTGTAAGTATGCCATACGCATTCTCCCTTTCTCTGTGTCGAAAGCAGAGAGCAAGCTATGCTGGGTTTTATTTGTATGTTTACATAATTGAGCATAGGTACTATTTTTCAACATCTCATTTTTCTTCCTAATTAAGTTATACTTCTCAAAACTTTTGAGTCCTGCAGGCTCCTATGAATATTTGGTTGTCAATGTTGTATCAGTCTGCTTCTTTGATGAGGAAGTGTACATCATTTGTTTGCTTCCTGAAGGCAGTGGTGAATATTCACCCTCCATTGTGGTGGACTGAGTCTCTTCTCCTCCAGACCTGTCAGGTGTATGAATGGTCTTGCGTCTTTTCCTGTAAACCTGGAAATCCTCTGTTGAAACTTCAGTGACTAAGGGAGATACTCATTTTTGGGCCTCTTCTCTACTAGTACTTGTGGAGTTATAGTTTATGAAATTCTAGCAGGAGGAGACTGTTGTTCTGTGTCTAGTAGAGTGTTTTCCTCCCACTTTGTCTGGTTCATGAACTTCTCAATTTCTGGTCTGGGCACATGAGGATATGGGGAACTTTTTTTCTAATCTAGTTTCTGCAATAATCCCACATGGATCATAGTGACAAGAGAAACTGAGATTGAACTTCATCTCCTTTAAAATCTTATTGGCCTCTTCCCCTGCAGCTCGATTATTACAAATAAAAGATCCTATATGTCCCTTGATCCTCAACTGTTGTTTCATTTTGAAGGCCACAGAGTAAATGATGTATTAATTTATCATTTGTCAGATATATTCCTGAGTGAATATCCTGGTAGGTAAAAACTTGGGCAGCTTCTACGGTGGTAATTCACATCCGTAGACCCTGCTTTTTGTGTGATTCTGGTAGAGATACCAGTCACCCATTTTGTCTAGGTCTAAGAGATGTAGAATTATTTGGATTTCTTCGTTTATTCTGGGCTTTGTTCTTCCACTCAGCATGCATACCACTGGGTGGTAAAACTAATCTATGAAGTGCTTTAAATTGAACTCAAATGAGTTTTTCCTCGCCAATGATGTCCAAGATGTGACAAGCTGTGTGTTTCCATCCTTGTCCAGCTTCTACATGGAGAAATGGAATCTGTCTACTCGGAAAAATATGAACAGGTATACCAAAATTGAGGAATACCTAAACATACCCTCTGTAGAAAAATTGAAGAGTTTCTCATGGATATTGTCGGCCAGGAACTTGCTGTAATTGAACTGTGTAGTGGCTTTTCCCTTAGTGGAGAAAATGGATAGAAAACCTAGGATTGGCTCGCCTACCCACTCATATGAATAGTATCCAAGTAGGTAGCACATAGAAGAGATGATGCGATTTCCTCTAACAGAGAAGATAGAGGAACGATAGGGGGGATTGTTTTTGGGTAACTAGGCACTTTCAGGGAGGAAAATCTTGAATATTTGGGCTCTCTGTGGGAAATATAGCTTCTGGTACATCTCAATCAGAATTTTGATGGACATATGGGAAAAGGAGTCGTCTCTGGGAATCTACATCATCTAGTCTATTGTTTCTAGGGTAATGGTGAAAAGGGTCTCACCAGATGATGAAATAATGGCTCTCTAGCTAGGAATATAGTGTGCCTGGCATTTTAGAGCAAATTTGGGGAAATGATGTGTCTGAGGGAAAAGGTACAGTGGGAGATTGAAATCCCAGAGTCCAATCTCATCGCTTTGGTCCAGAAAGGTATCTCTGAGCCAGAAGTGCAATTCGAAGAAGTTGAATTCGCACTTCGGCTCTGTAATCAGATAATATTTATCAACAAAGGTATCTGATCCAGGTCAATGGGAGGTGGGAGGAATGGATTCTCTTTGATCTCTGAATATTTGTATTTGGGCACCATTTATCCAACCGATACCTGCAAAACTAAAAATATGTTAGTTGTGTTTACCAGGTGTTAATGGAGGTCACTAATTTAGAAGAATATAGGACAGTGGCTTCGATTGTGTCTGGATGGTGAATAGTGAAATAATGGTGAGGAAATGGAATTAAGCGGATAAACGGATGTCCATTGGGAAGTGGAGGACGAGTCAACCAACCAACAGTCATGGTCGCCCACATTGATTTTCCAATGGGTATCTTGGGGATGAGGTGGAGGGCAGTGAGTGGATGACAAGTGGATGGGTTGTGATGGACGAAAGGTGAGTGGGGAATGGTACATCGACAGAGTAGTGGAATATGATGTATAGGCAGAGATAGTGGAGTGGGACGTTAGAGTGCAGAGGCGGTATGAGAAGGTGGTTTGGCAGTTTAC
>JASDQU010309656.1:68028-80214 GCA_032191745.1 Picea mariana
ATCTATCGGTCGTATATCTGAGTGCATGTTGCTTGGTCGTTGATCTAAGCACGAGCTTTAGAAAAAAGTGCCAAACATAATATGTTGCCCAAAACTTACGACATCACTCTTTTTATAGGTTTTTTTCTTTGCTCCCCTTTTCCATTTTGTCACCAAGGGGTTAGAATACAACATTTTTAACTCAAATCAAAGAATTTAACCAACTTTACATCCATTTATTGAAATGAAAGAATACTAACCTATGTCTTACTCTATTCACCTAGCAACATTAACCCAGATTAGACTGTTGGGGTAAAACATTACTCTAACCTAGGACATTTGATCAAGTTTAAATTGTTTGATAAAATTTATTCACTAACCTATCTACCTTGGCTAAGATTAAACTGTTTAGCCAAGTTTATTCACTAACCTATCTGCATAAATTCAAAGGACTTGACCATGATTAGACTGTATGAATCAATCCATTCTTATTGCATAGGATTTTATCATTTTCTTTTAATACCCTCTTTTATTCTCTTTTTCTTTTTTTTTCGTTCTTTCTTTTTCTATTTATTTTTCTTTTCTTTTTTTTTCTTCTTTCTTTTCTTTCTTTTCTTTTTCTTCTTTTGTAAATAATTTGCAGAATGAAATATTATTTACAAAAAAAATACAACAAGAGTGAAAATTTCTAGTCACCGGTTGATCCTATGAAACATAGGGTTATAACAGACACCATACATAAATCACTCTAATTTTTGCACAAAGCTTTGATAGATTCCAAGCACAAGTTGGGAATATAATCATCCATGTAACAAATAATTCTATTGTAGCATAATGTTCTCTCCCTATCAATGGTGAGAGTTGGTTCAATAAAGGGAAGTTACCAACTAATATGTGCAACTAGTTCTTGGTAGTAGAGCATTAGAGCCTAGACTAGAGCCAGGGCATCCCGATCCAATGGCTGAGAGAGGAATGGAGATGCATCCTATCAACAATAAAAAGGTACATCATTGGATAAGGTAGGTTTTTAGTTATCCACTACTATCATCTAATATTTCTCATGCATTTAAATGGTGATAAGGAGATGAATCTGATGTTCTACTTGCTAAAAATCCTAACCAAGATGGTCAAACGAGTCGAAAACTATCCACAAAATTCTCATAGGAGCCTTCACCATTAGGGATTTATAAAAATACTAGTTCTATATTCTCTCTGTGAATTGTAAATTTCTTGGGAATAACTTTTAGTATCTATAGGGTTATAGGGTGAAGATCTAAATAGACAACAATCATCCGAACATGAAATTGAATTTCCCCAGGCAGCTAGGGTTTCCACAGAGCCTAGAAGTTCATAAAAAACCATCCATAATTCCAAAGAACAAACCCTACCTACAAAAATAAGGGCCAAATGTTACACGTCAAAATTCCTCACTTCTATGATGTCACATTCTCATTGTCACAAGTGTCGCAAGTGTCACACTTTTGTCAAAAGTGTCATTATTGTCACATTTTCATTTTGCATATGTTGCATTGCGAACGACACCATGGAAACACTAGTTGATACATCCTCTAGAACATGTTGTAAGGAGAAACGACATCATTTGACAAACTAAACAAAAATTTTTACCTTGAGAATTGGTCATCTTGGAGAAATTTTGGAGAATCAACGCTCCCTGCTCATATGCAGGGAGCACTAGCGCTCTATGTCCATCTAGCAGTGAGCGTTGCAGCGTTCTGTTTCCCATTTTGAGGGAGCACCTATTGGTTGAGAGAATCATAGGAAGAAATCCCCCTTTTCTCTAAGGACAGCTAGAGATGATTTGAATTGGTTTGGCTCGAATCCAAGTTTTAGGCTGCATCTAAGGCAGATGCCCCAACTGATGGAGTCATATCCTCAACTTATCCCAAATATAACCAAGGTGGTTGAGCCTCTCAAAGGGTATAAAGAGAGGTATTCTCATGGTCAAAAAGAAAATAATCAACAAAAGTATTTTCATTCTGATCATGGATCTTTCGAGAAAGGGGTTTTACAAGGAGGACTTGGAGAGGTTGATGCAACTGCATCTACAGATTGTAAGTATATTTTTAATGTTCTCATTAATATATGATTGGCCTATTTCCTTCAATTTTGTGTATTATTGCATATACTTTTGTATTAGGGATACATTTAATTTAAACTAATCTTGATAGAGTAGGAAGTCTTTGTTTTCTTCGTTGTCCATTGAATTGCAGATATTGTGTCATGCTAAGGAGCTTGGAGATCAAGTTCAAACTGGATTAAGCAAGGACAAGATTTGGAACAAGGTACATCATACTTTCTTCCTCACTTTATTTTGATTAGGTCAACTACATTTAAAGGGATGCTAGTGTCCATTTTCATCTTTATGTCTCGGTAGTAGGGGTCTAGAATCCAAGAGGATATTCACCTGTCCGCAAAGGAATTTTGCTATAACCCCAAATCTGTTAAATGAAGGTCTATCACTCCAAAAAAACATGAAATACCTTAGAGGAAACTGAGGTAATCAAGAGTGAAACAAAGAGCCAGATAAAGTGATAAATTATATGTCAAAAAGAGTAAAAAATAGGTTTTTCTAGTAGTCCAATCATCTCCTGAAAAAATTGAGGTTGAACCTGTGCACACTGGTATTTAGGTAGAAAGAGCTCCTAAAATGAAACCAAGAAAATATTAGAAGAATAAACATGATAGTAGTAAAGAATCTATTATTGAATTTGTGCCATCTGACAGACATATTGGAGACCCTCCTAAGGTAAAACATGGAAGAAACACAAAGGGGAAATAGTTCATAGGAATGCCAAGTAAACCAAATCAGAAGACCAGGCTTACCAACCAGCTGGGGATAAAATCCAAAACCTTGTTCAATCCATCCCTCAAGAAGCATAAACTAATTTTAATAGAATATCAAGACACTGGAGAAGACCCGTCTAGGTTTACCAACATGGAAGAAATTACCATCCACACTTTGAATAAAATTCCAATAGGAAAGACAAGAAAGAAGAGAAACAAGGGACATAACTCATGTATTTAGCCTTATCATTTGGAAACATAGTACACCATAGGTTCATATATAGAGCATGCCCTAAAGAAAGATTTAGAAGAAACAAAATCAAAGGAAGGGGGGGAATGTTGAGCGTACATGATCTTATGAAATAAAACATTAGAGACAAACCTGAGAAGAAGCCAAGGTATGATATGATACCTTAGAAAACTAAGCTATCCATTGATCTCAATAGGCCTATTGTTGAGGAAGAGTATGAAATTAAAACTGAGAACAAAGTGAAAACAAAGATCAATCCTCAAGGTGAAGGTAACAAGGAAATGGAGGACAATAAGTAGCATGTGGAAACCCATGAACAACATAATGATAGTATCAGGAAACAGATTCAAGAGATGCAACAGCAATATCAAACACTTCGGATGCAAGATTCAAAATTACAGAGAAAGTACCAAAAGTTGCAGAAAAAACATCAAAGGACCTGAATGTTCCTAAAGAAAATCATCTAAGTCTGTTGTTGTCAACAAGTAAGAAAAGTTGTAGCCTGTGTAAATTTTTCTCTAGTGTTGAAGTCCATTCTCTAGTTAGTGGCATACGTGTGTATCCATGCGAAGTCAATAGTAAGTTCCATCCTTTGAATATTTTTGTTGTGTAACTCCTACACTTTAGTTATCAACAATGACTCTAGTTTCAATTAGAGAATATTTTTATTTAATTTGAGATAATACATCCAATTGTAATGTAATATATTTTTGATAAAAACAATGTTTTTTTAGGTCAAGTTTGTGGGCCTAGAAAAGAAGAGTTATCCATACAAATTAACATCTAAACTCTACTTCACTCAATGTAAGAAAGTTTCCTTGAAAAGTAATCATAACTAATGCTGAAGTTTAATATCTACAGATCTGAATGTAATGAACAAATTAACCCTAGAATTCAGGATCAAAGATAGGCATTCAAATCCCTTTGGTGTATACATAGAATAATATGGGAATGTAAATGGGTTCAACTTTTTAGGTCTATCAAGCTACTAGGATATAGACTGGGCTTATGAAGTTTAATATATGCAATTTTTTCTACTCAATGAATATAATTTGTGGTGAACAGACTATCTTTCTCAATATTGCTTGTATTTTCTTCTTATTTGGATGCATGTTGAATGTTTTTCAAAGAAAATATTCGTTCTCTTTCAGCTAATGTGCTTAAAACCTGTTGAGAAATGTACTCCAAGTATTGTTTTAGGTATAATGCAATGTGTTAGATCTAAAATTTCTAGCTGGAAATGTGAAATTGTATGCTTGTCAGTGTTTTTATGTTCTACTTTTACATATTCTATCTGCTACACTAGAATGCATGCCATTTGCTAAGGGAAATATTGTAGTGAATATTGTGGAACAGTCCAACTAGACCCCTGCCCTTGAATCTCATCCATTGATTGACCATCAAAATAAATAAACCAAACTTATAAAAACCAATCATCCCAATAATTGAGGTGGCCTAGATCTTCCCTTATCAGTTAGGTGTAGATATTAGGACCAATAGATGGTCAAAGTTTAGGTCAAACTAGGAAAAAGTTAAATTTAAAAGTCAAGGTGACACATGTCTCTACTGAAAGGGTGACACATGGTACGACCATATATCCATACAACGTTGACATGGTAGGTAGTTGGTGATGTGGCATGTCAACCAGAGATGATTTTAGGGGCTAAATTTTGCTCATGGGCTAATTTTCCATGGTTTTTCCAGAAATGAGATTCGTTATTTTAAAAATTATTCGCCCAAATTCTATAGGATAAAATTATTTTACCTTAAAAATTGCCAAAATTTTATAAAAACTATATAAAAGCCTTAGAAATTTGAATATTTTTACAAAAGTATCGCCAATCATTTATAATTGGCATATGAAGGATTAGTAATATTCGCCAAGGTTTCTACATTTTAAAATAAATTACCATCCTTAAAATCATCCCTGATGTCAACTTGGCAAGGTGATGTGGAAATTGATACTCACATGTGGACTAATTATATATTGACATGTGGCAATGATAAACCAATGAGAGGTTTCCACGTGGTAGTCTCCCAATGTACATTTATGGTTAAGGTTTATTAAAATTTTGTGAGGTTGACCGGAATCGAACCCATGACCTCTCATATAATAACCTCGTGCCTTACCAATAGACCATCACATATGAATTAATAGTCATACGTTAAACATATTGAATTTGTTTAAATTTTTGGTCAATGGGAAAGGGTGTGACCATAACTTATATTCGTGTGGAGGGTCATTTAAAACTTTGGTTATAAACAATTAAAAACATACCATTTATATCTGTAAGTTACAACAAAGCACCCATAAAGGAGAGGTTCATGAGGGATCGAACCCGCATCTTCCTCCATATAATACCAACAACTTAATCATTGCACGAAAGGTGCATCTTGTTATAGTGACTACCAAAAAAAAATTTAGTTGATGCTGGAAGGTACGAGTAGGAGAATTAGGCCTGCAACCTCTTTATGGGCATGTAGACTGAGGCTGACACACATTCCTAGGTAGACATAGATCTTGAGGAGAAGGAAGGAAAAGAATCCAAGAGAGGGTATGGTATAGATGCATCGAAATGTGTTCTGAATAAAGAAAACTTTATGTGTTGCATATATTTGTGTTCCATGAGGTATTTTGACTACATATACGCATGTTTATACTTTTTTTTTCCTCATTTTCTTGAGAGGAGTTAAATAGTGATGTCATTTTTGTGGTAAGATGTTCTCTTTAGAAGTATTAGTATATATTGACATTAAGGAGCACCGTATTGCATCGTTTTTCATGTAAAGAGGGTGAAATTGAGCCAGTTCAGAATATGGTCAAGTTTGTACTCATTTTTCTTAGAATTTCACAAGGAATTCAATAGTAGAATCTATATTTTATTTTGAGTAGTGGGATTGAAGAGAGTCCTTAAAATTTGGTTTTGTAAGCCCATTTTATATTGTAATATTTGACATTTGGAGATGATGAATAACAGTCTCACTATTTAAAGGGACTTGGAGATGAAGTAAAATATTTCATCAATATTGTATAGCTTGAGTTCTTTTATTTTCTGTTGTGTTATCTCATAGTTCTTCAAATTAATCATCATTTTATTAGATTTTGGATAATAAGCACATCAATTTTTTTTTGCAAATCACCTCAATATGATCAAGAATTATTTTGAATCAAGTTAGATGATAAAATGGGTTTTTAAATATTAAGATTGGTATCTAAGGATTTTTGGATCAAGTTGTATCAGAGAGAGGTTTGACAAAAATTTGCAATTTTTTGATGTGACAAGGTCCAAGACTTAAGATTGGTGAATATCTTGAAGGAACTTGTTGAAAGGACAAAATGATTAAAGATATCATGAAGTTAAGGATCATAAATAACATTAACTGACATATTCAAAAGAAGAATTATGAATTAAAGATGCAACTACAAACTCTCAAGGAAGAGAAGCATCAATTACAAGATCGACTGATATTTCATGAGGAATTCCATAGAGGTATTTTTCATGAGTTGAAAAGTATGTTGCATACCACATATCAGGAATTGGAACCATCAACATCATTCCATGAATATTGGCCAGTAGAGAATATAAAGTCTTCAATGCGAAAGGAGCTAACTATCTCAAAATGCATGATCGAGAAAGATGATTCTTCATATTATTATTTTTCTCGTCAATATGGAGAGTTATCAAGGATGGATGAAGTAAGAAGAAATTCAGATGAAGAGGTCCTTCATAAGAAGTTATTCTTACCTTCCATCCCAAGGAAAGGTATCATATGTACGACATCTCTAGAAAAATATGTTCATTATAAAGAGGGAGTGAAGACATTTCCCACTTGTAAGATTAATAAGAATAAATGGTCTATGTATCCATGTTCCTCTTGTATAACTAGTAACCATAATATGGAAAAATGTCAAGAAATACAATATGTTAAAGAAAATCCATCCAGGAAGAAGGCTAAAGGTAAATGTCATTTCTCAAAGAAAAGGAAAATGGGGAATGACAAGAAGGGATTGTGGTTCCAAGATGGGAACAGGGATGATTTTAGGGGCTAAATTTCATTGATGGGCTAATTTTCCATGGTTTTTCCCAAAAAAAGATTCTCTATTCTAAAAATGATTCACCCAAATTCTATAGGATAAAATTATTTTACCGTAAAAATTGCCAAAATTTTATACAAACTATATAAAATCCTTATAAATTTGAATTTTTTTATAAAAATATCGCCAAACATTTATAGTTGGCATATGAAGGATTAGTAAGATTCGCCAAGGTTTCTACATTTTAAAATAAATTTCCATCCTTAAAATCATCCATGGATGGGAACAAGACACATTTCTCTTATTGTGGTAAGAGTGGAAATTAGATCAAGAATATTTCGATAGTTCATCTAGACTTACATATGAATCAGAGCCACAAATATGCAAAGGCACTTTCAAGAAAGCAAGTAACAACCTGAGATGAAGTTAATAGTCTTACTGAACAATTTGAGAAAGAATACTTCTTAATAGTTGGTATTAACAGAGTGACATATGAATAATTTGAGATATGTTTCATGGAAAGTGTCTCATCTCTCCATATTATTGGGATGAGATTAGTATTCATGACTTTATCAGATGTTGACACAGATTTCTATGTAGGATATGGAACTAACACCAGGAAAGCAATAAAAGGGTTTGGATATGTAATATTCCATCTTTATTTGGGAGGATTTCTTGGAATAGAGTATATGTTATATGTTCCATATTTGAATGTAAACCTACTCTCAGTTGTGGCTTTTGAAGATGGAGGATCTGTAGTCACATTCCAGGATGGGTAGGTACTTGTGTATTAAATGGGAGCTACTCAAGGCACAACAATAGTAATCGGTGTTCGAAAGGAGAGGTTATATAGGTTACTTGGAAGAAATATAATTGGGTCTAATGGCTTCTTGGATTCGACATTATATTCAATGTCAAGTTCAACATCAACGTTAGAGGAATTGTAAGAGATATGAAGTTGTGAGACTCCTTTCAATACCAAGGGGAGGATAATTCCATGAATAAACCATCCTTCAGAAAAGATTTGATTGTAAATATGTATATTTTTAAAATGAAAGCTAATATGCATATGTATATACCTTCTATGTATATTGTTGTAATAGAAAGCTTGTAATCCACTCATTGTAGATTATAGGAGTGAGAGGAATTCTATAAAATTTCTATATAGCCACCGTATATATTGTTAAGAGTGAGAGGAATTTTGTAAAGGATTTCTATATGGCCACCTTATATATTGTTTAAAGTGAGAGGATAATTGTAAATGGTTTTTATACAACCACTTTGTTATAGGAGTGAAAGGGATCTTATAAATATTTCTAGGCATTTCAAAAATAGTGTAGACAATAGTAATTGTCTTGTTATTAGCTAAGGACTACATATGGATCAAATTATCTAAGTTAAAATTCTTATTCTCAAGTACTGAAGGCGAAAGAACAAAAGGATGCAGGAAGTTGGAGCATGCAGATCAAAAAAGAAGGAAGCACATCCAAGTAATGTAAAGTTTCTTAGAGATGGTAAAAGAGAAATAATGTTCTTTGTAAAGAGATATGAGGTGTATACTTGTAAAGATGCATGTTATAATCATCTTCAAATATATTATGTCATGTTCGTGTAGATGTATACCTTGAGAAAAAGATTTTCAATTAGTACATATGTATACATAGCATATGTTTCTATTTGTTTTCAGGGAAGGAGAGAGTAAACAACATGGAATTCATTCAAACACCCCTACAAATACATCAACAGTAAATTAATAGTGAGGCATAGATCAGAATTCGACTTGGTTTCATGATTAGACGAGATATATTATCTTGAGTAGAGAATGATATGGGAGTGGATGTTGAGAACATGATTTGGATTTGGATATTGTAGAGGTTCATTGAGCAAACTTTTTTTGTGAAGGAATCTATGAGACATAACTAGAACTAGATTTGAACTAGAACCATATGCCAAAGAGAAAGAGTCAGAGCCATATTTCAAAAGTAGACAAAATTACATTGATCTAGTATATAATATCCAAGATCTAAGATTAAGATTTAGTCCCAAAACATTCAGCAAGGTGGAAGAGTGAAGAAGCTTCATCATCACTAAGTTAAAGAATAAGAGCATTACAGTAATATGGAAGAGTGAGTAAAAGTTATCATCACTAATTTGTTAAAATATTCATACTTTTGGAGGACAAAAAGTTCTTGAATGGGAATGTGTGATCCAAGAGGATCCAAGAATTCTCACAGAGATCCAGGAGGATCTAGAATGCTCACAAAGGTCTAGAAGGATCCATAAATGCTCAAAATTTGATTGGATCAAATGTTCTTAAAAATGAAATCATTGCATATATCTCAATGATAGTTTTCTAATGACATCAAAATTTCCTCAAACATAGATTGTATGAAAAAGTGATGGATGGTAGAAATTTATGTTAAACCAAGCAAAAGTCAAAGGTCAATGTCAAGGAGACATGTGTCACCACTGTAAGGGTGACACATGGCACAACCATAAATCGATATAGTTTTGACATATCATGCAGTTGGTGATTTGGCATGTCAAGTTGGTAAGGTGATGTGGAAATCGATACATACAAGTGGACTATTTATATCTTGACATGTGACAATAATAGACCAATGAGAGGATTCCACATGGTAGTCTTCCATTGGTTGTTTATTGTTAAGGTTTATTAAAAAAAAATCTGAGGTCGAATCGAGTCAAACCCCTGACCTATCATATAATAACCTCGTGCCTTACCAATACACTATCGCATATGACTTAATAGTCATATGTTAAACATATTATAAGAATTTGTTTAAACATTTTTTCGGCAGGAAAGGGGCTAAAGGATAAATCCCTTGATCCATACTATTTCAATCATATGTGACCATAACCTATATTAATGTAGAGGGCCATTTAAAAAATTTGTTATAAACAATTAACAACACACCATATATATTCGTAAGTTACAAAAACTCACCCATAAAGGAGAGGTTCGTGAGAGATCAAACCCGCAACCTCCTCCATATAATACCAATGACTTAACCATTGTGCCAAAGGCATATTTTGTTATGTTGACCACCAAACAAATATTCAAGCCGATGCCATAAGGTACAGGTAGGAGTTTTGGGCCCGTCGCCTATTTATGGTCACGTGGACCAAGGTCAACACACATTCCTAGGTCGAAAGAGATCTCAAGGAGGAGGAGTGCATAGATTTTGAGAGAGGGTATGGTACACTTCCATCGAAATCCATGCAGAGTAAATCCGAGATTATGTGTTGTATGAATTTACGTGTCGTGAGATATTTTAACTACATAAAAACATGTTTATACTCATTTTTCTCTTTTTATCGAGAGGAGTTCAATGGTAATGTTATTTTTGTGCTAAGATGTGGTATTTAGAAGTCTTATTCGAGATTCCAATTAATGAGTGCCATAATGTTGTTGTATTACTGAGAGGGGGGATGAATTAGTAATGAGCAATTATAGTACTTTTAACCACATTGTATTCTTCAACAATATTCAATAGTTTATCATTAGCATTCAATATATCATCAAAAATATAATCATAAAAAACATCACATCACAATCGATACAAAGTACACCAGAATTTACATGGAAACCCGAATGGGAGAAAACCACGGAATGGTTTTCTTATATATCAAAAGAATAGATTCATTGGAAGCACCAACTTCCGATTCTCTAGATACAACTGGAAGGAGGCTCCAACCCCCTATTCTCAAGATCCATCCTGGAGGAAGATACAACTCCTTGAATTCTCTAGCTCCAACCATAAGGAGGCTACAACCCCCTAAGTTCTCAATTGTTTCTATCACAAACTCTACCACTGTCACTTTAATTTTCTTTGTCACTCTATCTCCGTCTCTATCATTATCACTCTATCACTGCAACTCCCACTCTATCTATTTTACTATCACTCTATCACTATCACTGTCACTATCTCATCAACCTATATCTACTCATCAACCAACTAACACCTTTACCATACCATGAATCATCTGCATACCAAAATATTATCTCATGCATCAATCATGAACCGAAGATACATCAATAAAAAATAGTGAATCATGAACTAGAACATCAACGATATGTAACCTTTACCATATACCATACTATCAACCATATGTAGATCTGTACCAAATCATCAATGAGGTATCTCAAAGAACCAATGCATGCCCCTCATGTATATGCCACTATACAACATGAGTATGCCTCAACCTTATACAATCATCTCAACTATAAGAACTATAAGGGCCATATCATATGCTTAACTAGATATAAGAGTGCTCCTCACTCAACTAAGAAACCGAGATATACCATATCCAAATACCAAACCAACCATACCAAGTATTCCTCAAACATACACCATATCATGAAAAAAAGTAACCATCAAAATATGAACGAAAGGAAGCTGGAAATTCAATTTCTCAGTCAACTAAGTCCACGATATCTGATCAAGCTCCAACTAGCTCTCAAAAAAGTCAGGATGCTCGTCTAGATGCTCCCTCTCTCTGATCTGGATTTATTTTCGGCACGAAATGAGAGCGGAGATATAATAAAGAAATGCACAGAGATATTGCAGATATTCAATAATGTATCAGAGATGCAACCATAAACACAAATATATAGTAATACATGATTTCTATTAATGAAAGAAATGTACAGAGACTGTAAAAAGACAGAGTGAAAGACTCGCTAGAATGGTGGCAGCTTATCTCTGAGAAGAGATGTGGCGGCTACTCACATTCACAAGAATATGGTTGCAAAGAGGCTCTGAAGGAATTTTTGAAATAAAAAGGAATGCAAAAAACTATTGACATCCAAAAACCTCACCCTAGGAGATGAAGCACCAAAAGTCATGTGGGCCCCATTTGGGTAAGCTAGTACATCAACTTCCCGGGGTCGTAACTTTTGCATACGATCTTCGTTTTAAGTGTATGATAGCTCGTTGGAAAGGTATCATCGAGGAGATTCACTTTTCGGGCTATATAATTCATTTATATATCATTGAGAACCTAGATCTTGAAAAACCTTCATTTGGACCCTCAAAATGGCCCTGGAAGTTAAAAACTGCTAAAAATAATAAATTGCCAAAATTGCCAAAAAACT
>JASDQU010309656.1:120024-132095 GCA_032191745.1 Picea mariana
TGAAATGGGTCTGCATTGTTAATTTCTTGCAAGTGGTTCTATAGGCCCATAGTACTGTAGGTACTTTTAAATCCCAGTCATCCTTGTTCACACTGCAAATATTTGTCAGTGTGGTCTCCAAGATCTTGTTGAATGCTTCAACTGTTCCATTTTCTTATGGATGGTAAGGTGTACTCTTCTGATGGTGGACTGCAAATTCTTCATTCAAGGCTTCGACTGTCTTATTGATGAAGTGTGTGCCTTGATCACTCATAAGGGTCTTGGGGCATCCAAACCTAGTTATTATGTCATCAAATATAAAACACACAGTTGTAGTTGCACTATAGTCCTTTATTGCTCTTGCTTCAGCCCATATAGTCAGGTATTTTGTCACAGTAATTATGTACCGTGCTCATGTGTGCTTTCCTGGTGGGTTTATAGGTCCCATGAAGTCAATGGCCCACTTTTCAAATGCTTGTAGGGTCATCTATGATGCTAATGGAATTTCATCTCTTCGGGATGGTTTTTCTAACTCTCTGGCATACATCAAAGGCTCTGGCATAATCTTTAGCATCTCTGTGTAAGGTAGGCCACCAAAGGCCAGCTCTAAGAACCTTATGTGCAGTTGATTTCCCTGCATAATGTCCTCCTACGATGCATTCATGAGCTTCTATGAGGATCAGTGGTCGCTCTGTCTCCATAACACACCTCCTTAATATCTCAACGGGTCCTATCTTGTATAGTTGACCAGCTATCAGTGAAAATTCTGCAGCACGCACCACTAGTTGTTTCTTCTGGGGAATTGTATACTCACTAGGTGCCATTCATGTTGAAAGGAACTGAACTATGTCTGTGAAGTGGTCATCAATATTTCTAATGGCGAGCAGTTGTGCATCCGACAGTGTATCCTCCAAACTGGTGGGTTCTTCGCCATGTTCCAACCTCGACAAGTGGTCAGGACCCTTGTTCATTCTTCCTGGATTAACTATGATCTCAAAATCATATTCTCGAAACAGTAGAATCCATATTCATATTCGCCCCCCCAACACTGGCTTGTTGACTAGGTACTTTAGCGCAGAGTGATCTGTGAACATTTTAAAGTGTCCTCCCAACAAGTAGTGGCAGAATTTCTACAGTGCGTACACCATGGCTAATCCTTCTCTCTCGGTAGTGGTGTAATTAACTTCGGTTGTAGATAGCTTTCTGCTAGAAAAATCTAATGAATGGTCGATATCCCCTTCTTCAGGTTGTGCAAATACTACTCCTAAGGCAATAGAAGACGCATCGACATGCACATGAAACTCCTTGCTCCAATATGGAAAGACCAGAATGGGCGCAGTCACCATCTTCTGTTTCAGTGTGTCGAAGCTCTCCTGGCATTCATCTGTCCAACCAAACTGACAGTCTTTCTTCAACATCTTCTCCATCGGTGTTGTGATCTAAGCATAGCCTTTAATGAATTTTCTCTAATAGCCAGTATGTCCTAGTGCAATGTGTAGTTGTTTCACTGAAGTAGGAGGTGGAAAATAAACTATGATGGTGATTTTAGAGGGACCTACCAGTAATCCTTGCTTGCATGCAATATGACCTAATAGCACTCCAAATGGTGAGAAGAAGATGCACTTCTTCATACTTAAATAAATTTGACACTACCTGCATTTATCCAACATTAGCCTTAGACATTCAATATGGTTTTTCAACAAACTAAACACAGTCCAGTCATCAAAATATGCTTCTAAAAATTTATGCAAAAACTCTTTGAACTCTTCGAACACCACCCTGGAAAATATGGTTGGGGCATTCTTCAGTCCAAATGGCATCACTGTATATTGGTAGGATCCCCATTCTGTGGAAAACATGGTCCTTTGGTGATCCTCCTTGGCAATCCGGATCTGATGGTATCCTGAAAATCCATCTGTAAAAGAATATACCTCATGGCCTCCCACATTGTCTAATACTTCATCAATGAATGGTGTAGGGAAAGGGTCATGCAGACAGGCATCTTTCAGCTTCTTGAGATATACGCATATACTGATCTCGCTTGTTTTCTTGTCTTGTACTACCATAGGTCTGATCCACTCTGACTCTTCGACAGGTTCAATAATCCCTGCTTCCAGCATTCTGTCGAGCTCAATATTCACTTTTTCCTTATATTTTGGGTTCAATCTATAGGGTCTTTGCTTGACTGGATTCACACCTCGTTTCAAAGGCATCCTCATCTCTCCCATAGGACCTTTGATACCTTTCATATCAATTAACTTGGTCAGAAAAAAGTCTTGATATTCATGCAGCAACTCTGTAATCTTGTCAATGGTAGCAGCATCCCAGTAATCTCCGACATTGGCAAGATTTGATGTCTCCTCTGTCCCAATATTGACTTTTTTAATCTTGATTGGCTGACCAATAAATGGTAGCTCAACTCCCGGTCCTTCCACATCTCTTTGGCCTTCTATTTCAGTGATGTTTACCTTCCTGGGATCATCATCATCGGCATTGATGTTGTAGCAACTCTACAATTTTTGGAGAGGCGTAGTCCATTCATCCTCTTCTTGTTCTATAGGGAGGCTAGATGCCTCTTCGAATACCTTCTGTCTCACAATATATAATGCTTGGTCTACTGAAGGATATTCACTTTCAAATAAAAAGGTGGTTACAAAATTCTGAATCATACCTTCCTAGTCTACAGTGATGAGGCGCAGGTTTGCTTGAAAGTTGATAGGGGTTGTGTCCAACATGTTAATGAATCTATGCACCCATTGTTCTCATGGAATGTCACTCCAGGCCTCTTCATATCTCCCCACATGGTCTTTTGGGTAGCTTCGACTTGTGTACCTTGCTTCGCATCCTTCTACTTGTGCTGAGAACCGCGCTATCATCAAAATTTGGCATTGTACCCAGTCTGTAATATTGCTTTTGTGGGTTCCCCACCATCTTGTTGGTGTGGCTTTCAGGGCCTCATTCATTGCCAACAGCCTCTATTGTGTTGGTGCACTTGCTTCAATATCTGATAGGATGGCTTCTAAAGGGTTCAGACCATCAAATGTGGGTAAGTTACTTACTGTTGTGCCGATCCAGTGAACTTCTCTGGTTAATATGGCACATCTTCTGGTAGATACTTCATACATCTGGTTCTACCAGTTCTCTAGCGCTTCTTCTGAATATGATAAACATGCGTTGTCACTTCACCATCTCAGATTCCCATCGACTGTAGGGTTGATGTAATCCTATTGTTTGGCTGTCAGTTTGTATATGTTTTCCAGTTCGTATGTGTGGTCTTCTTATCTGATGGGCTCTGTATATCGCGAACCCTTATCTGGATCTAAGGGTGCAATGACCCAAAGGCCATATCTTTCAAATGTCATACGCCTTTTCTTCAAATCAACCACTGTGGATTTATCGAAGGCCCAATCAATTCCTAATAGTGTAGGATAAGGGCAATTGTCATCAACAATTTCAATTACCTCGAAATCTATGAACGTTCTCACTCCATCGATGTCCACAGGGACATGTTCCAATCTACCAAAGGGGCTAACAGCTTGTTGGTTAGCCATTCTAAGCCTGATAGGGGAGTAGATCAACTTCAGTTTCCCCATCAGTGCCCAAGTTTGCTTCGTTGTGACATTGACCTTCGACCCTAAGTCGAGGACCACATAGTCTATATCATACTCTCATATTTGAGCATTCAAGTGTAATTCTTTATTTGTCCTTCTCCTTTTTCCAATTTGATGTACTTCCCTATTCAATAAGGGGCCTATATTTCCTAGTTCATACTGTCTGATTAAGTTCTGTAGCTCTTGTACAGTGCCTTTATCCTGAATCAACTTAACACAGGTCATAAAAATTCCATGAGCTTGCTTACCTCTTTTCCCTCCTGTGGCGAAGAAGATTGATCAAATGCCTGAGGCATTCCATATTCTTTTATTTCTAGATGTATTTCTGATGAGGAACCTTGATCTGCTTTCAACTCTTGTCTTGCTTCCTCAAAGATTTTTCTTTCTTTCTTTGCATCGAAAGTTCGGGTCTTCTCTGTAGCCTTCCTGATACCTGAGTCTTCTACAATCTTTCCTTGAGTCATTCTATCCTCTCCTGTAACAGTGCCTCCTCGAGTGATAACAGCAACTTTAGGGTCTTCCCTGCGAGGCTCAGCATATATCAATTGCACTTGTGGATTCTACTGAGGTCCTCGTCTTTCCTGCAACTTAGCTAGTAGCACAAGGCAATCTTCTATAACATGGTTGAACGAGCTGTAATAGCTTCATGTAATGCAAGGATTCTGACAATCCCTTGCCAAATGTCTTGGTTGCACTCATTTGTAATAGATGATCTATCCTCAGCCTTGGCCCATTCCTCCTCCTCGTCCTCATCCTCTGTATCCACAACGAGGATTGAAATTTCCTCTTTCTGGGAAGTTATACTGTGGAGTGTTTCCTTATTGTTGTGCTTCACCTTGGATCTTGTATATGTCCCTCGATCTTTTTTGCATAAGGTCATAGGCCCTACAATCCCTATCGTCATGCCCCACAAACTTACAGAATGTGAAATATAAATTTGTGGGAGTCTGAACATACTTCTGCATGTAATAGCACTCACCTGTGTGATGCCTATTTCTACATACTTCACACCAGGGTAGGTTGACTTGTTTCAAGGAGCTCGATGCTCCTAAGGCCAAATATTCATGGAATAAAGGACAGTGTTCCTTATCATGGCCTTCTGATCTGCATATTACACACCAGATATCTTCTCTTTTTTCCTTCCCCTTGTCCTTCTTCATATCCTCGACTTGTAGAGACAAACAAGTCAGCTGGCTCAAGATCTAGCTCATACTTGAGTTGGATTCTCCCATAGGGGTTGATTCAAGATTCATAGTGATTTCCGATGCTTCTGCCTGTGAAGCAATCTTCTATTGCATCAGGGGAACTCTGATGTGTGGTAAAAGGGCAGCGATGAACCATTATTTATTTTTTTCATCTGGGATCTAAAAAGTTAATCAGCCTGTTAAGGTCTTGAACCTTTGATCGAACTCCCAAAAAGGCTCGACTACTTTCTGCTTGATCTCCTTCAGTTCTGTAATACATTGAGACTCTGACTTAGGTTTCTTGAACTCTACAATTAGCGAATTCTTGATCTCACCCAGTGACTTAGGCTACGCAAGTCCTTGTACAAGCTTCATGTACCAGCTCAGTGCGCGATCCCTTAGGGTAGTGCTGAACTGGGTCCTTTTAACAGCTTCAACGATGACATTTTTAATATTCCATACGGCTTCGCACAGAAAACAATGATGATCAGGATCTTCAAATCCATCTCCCCTAAAGATAGGGATCCTCATCTCATCTGCCATAGAGCTACATAGGTTTCATGTCTGAGTAGATGTTGAGCTACTAGTAACAATACTCTGAGGACTCTGGTGGTTCTCATTATTTTGATTACCTAATGTTGTTGAAATAACAGGAGGATTAACAGTACTGTGGACATAGCCCCTTGCCTTTCTACGATCTCAAGTGAAGCATCATTCAGTGCAGCAACTAAGAAGTCGAAGTCGACTGGGGTGAGGGTAGTCTTAAACGTAGTCCTAGTGGCTTTAACTTTCTTCCAGGATGAAGGCTTTGGTGGGGTAACCTTCCTTTTATTGGATGGATCCTCCTCCTCTCTAGGCGGAGTAACTTTTCCTTTGTTTTTCTCGACTTCTATGCCACCTAGATCTCCACCATCGTCTCCCTGCTTAGGTGAGATCAAAGTCTTCGCCGATGTGCTGTGGACATCTTGGGCTTTGTCATATTTCTTCATCTTGCTTGGTCTAGGTGTGTCCGACATAGTTTCAGGGCTATCCACATTGAACATCTCTGCAGGGTCCACTGGAACAAGGAGGTCCATTGACCATTCCTTGGTAATCTCCTCCAAGTCATCTTCTGTCAACTTGTAATATGACTGGAGTTGTTGTTTATTCTCATCAGCACGCATTGTAATATAGGTGAAGCGGTGGTCTGCGTTGAATTTCATCAAGGGTCTAAACCTGTGAAGTGTGTTCGGGGTGATGCACGGTGTAGACTGGATTGCGATCTTCAACTAGTTGTGATAGGCGTGGAAGACATCATTGGACTGCCACTTCTTGTTCATGTACTTGGAGTACCATAGAGTACAAAACTTTGTGGCTAGTGGTTCGAAGGGTTCAATATCTGGGAAAGTGGCACTTTCTGGTAGCTCCCAGGCGATAAAATCGATCAGTATGAGAAGACAGCTAAAGTGGAATTCATACCCTTGGTCTTGTCCTTCTCTGTAATCAATCTCTAATTGGTTTACAAGGTACTGTGCCTAGTTCATCTATAGTCCCTCTGCACACTTTCCTGCGAGATCAACTACGAATCCAGTCACTTGGGTTGGTCTATTCTTGTGAACTAGCTTGCCCACGATCTGCTGAAAGGAAAGGCGCACTGCACCACTCTGGATAGAGGCTACCTTGTAGCCTTGCATGCCCTTCTCGACATCGCCATAAGTTTCTTTAATCCTCTGCGCTAATGCTCGGTCTGAGGTCTTTGCAAGGTAAACCTCATGTGGGTCAAGGCCTTGCATACTAAGCCCTGTGATCCGATTGATCAAGGTCGTATCCACAGTGGTGCAGTGGTTCAACCATAAGTATCCTCCGTGGTAGCAAGACAACAGTAACTTGAAGCATGCGTTGACTTGCTAGTGTCTGCCGAAGTGTGGGATCTTCATTACATTGAGCAGTGTGGACTTCGCAAGGTTCTGGGTCCATGACTGCAGGATAATCTTAGAATTCTTGCCTTTGGTCCTGGTTAAGTACTTATGTGGGGCTAACATGTTGTAGGCTTTACGATCTCCAAGGTTGAAGTCACTAAATTTCAATGGTGCGAGCTTATCCTGGTCGGCATGAACTATGCGCGCCCCTTTTGGAAGGTATGCAGTGATCAAAGTATACTCTAAGTCTCGAGGTATACTGTCACGATTGATGGCTCCACTCAAAGGTGGTAGGTAAGTTAATAGAATGTGTGGACTAAGCTTGGCGTTTGTGATGTCATCTCTGTGCTTTGTCTGTTTCTCATCGGTCGGTCGGGATGGACCGGTGCGAGCAGTGGAAGGAGAGGCCTACAGTCCTCTTGTCGACAATGCTTGGATTCCTATAGATAACCCTCGCTCCAACATGACTCTCTCAGTCATTAAGTTAATCAAAACTTCTTCGATTATTTTCTCTGCAGCTCTGAGCTCATCTGACATACAAGCTCAGGGTCAATTAGATCGGGTGTGAAATGAATTCAGAGACTACAATGAAGGGTATGGGAACAAGGTGATGATCATAGTGCAGAATAATCTCAGGCTTTGGGCTCAAATTCTTAGTTAGCAAAAGTATTCTCGGTGCGTGGTGCGCTGGACTAAATAAGAAACTTAGAAATGGTATGCTTGCAATGGGTATGAGGCGTCATTAACTCATGTTATGTCCATTATGGCGCGGTCTAATGGTCTAGTGGTGAACCATCAATGCTTTCTAACCCGTTCGGAGCAGCAATCAAATGGTTATATCGGCTTCCAATGGCTATAATGCTTCACCTCTGTAAGAGCCGAATTAAATAAACAACCATTTTAATTTACAACATAATCATAAAATTCAAGAAATTTCTATCATTTAACACATTCGCCTACAAATTTTTCAATAATAATAAAATTTTATCATAGATTAAAACAATGCATCATTTGAAATACCTAAACCTGATGCTAATAGCCATTTGTTGTCCAAATGCCTTCTCGACCGCTACTGCACCGTAAAACACTGCCCAAAACCGTTCCTCCCTGCCAACTAGGTATCTCCCTAGCTCCAGGATATCAACGGATATCCTGGCCCCCATGCCCAAAACCCCCAGCAACCCCGGTGCACTGATACAATCTCACTCCCAAATTTTCACCTCTCTCTGCAATACTCAAAGCTCCAAAATCCATCCCCAACTCCCGTAGAATGATCCTCCCGTCAAACTCCTTCCCCTCCTTATCCCTCCTTCACTGACTTTTCTCTTACTTCCTTACCTACCCCCCCCCATTAATGCCCCTTATCCCTTCCTTTAATATTTTATCCTCTCGGGATTAATAGGTTATCCCTTGTTGGGTACGTAACCTTTTTTTTTTTTTAAGTAAAATATATATTAAAAGCCTTCTAGAGACAGAGTAGTATGAAATAATACAGAGAGAACTAGGCTAAGATCCAGGACTGCCCCAACAAAGGGGAAACCAGTCCATGGACTCAAGCAGTCTAAAAGCTGATCAGAAACATTGTCTAGTGTTTGAAACTGATAATACATCTCTAGCATCTATATGCTGGTGAAAAAAGATGTGGCTCAAAGAGCTGCTAACCATTTGTGATAATGCAAAACAAGACTAAGCAATCTAGACACCTGGCTTATCTGCCCCACTGCCCTCCTGTTCCACCTCGTCCATGGCCTCGCCGTCGCTATCTCGATTGACATCTGTCGCTGCCCCTGGAGCTGCTCGTGGTGTTGCGTGCCTTTCCTCTTCGTCCTTTTCCTCGGCCAGCTCCTCCCTTGGAGCATCCTCATCCTGGATGAATATAATAGAGTGCTTCATTGAGGATAGAGTCTGGAGAAATAAGTCGACCTTGGCGCCCGTGTCCTATAGTCTAAAGCTGATGTCGTCCACTTCCTGACGAATGTCAAAGACGAGGTCATACAGGGTTGTCATGCTATCCCAAAGTTGGAGATTGGTGAAGGAGCCACGGGGGAGAGGTCCAGCCCCGCGAGAAGCATGCTGGGGGTGGGAGTCTGAAGTCGAGTCGTAGGGACTGCGGTCATGGCGTCAAGGGGAGCTAGAAGGTCTAGGCGTTAGAGCTTGGCCAGAAGAGTGCAAATGAGACCCGCCATGGGAGGACGCTGAAGGCTGTCCGGAGTAACACTGGGAGGAGGAAGTGATGGAAGGCGAAATGGACGGGGAGGTAGAGGGGCGTCGCGGTTTCCAGGCCGAGCCCCATCAAGGTCGTCCCCTTGGACGAGTCATAATCAAGCCTCCACTGCAAACAAGAACCAACCCGAAAGCAGAACGAGGACGAAAGGTCAGGGAGAACGCAGGTCTGAGCTCGGCCTGGATAACGTGCAGAGCAAGCTCTGCGGGGGGATGAAAGCAACTAATATGCAGCTTGGCCATCCTTGCCATATCAAATAACCCGGAGGGGAGGAACAAAGGAGTTAACGCATGTATTAATGCTCGAATGCGCAAGGATGCAGGGTCAATAAATTACTCAGAGGGTGGCACGGGGTCTTCACGTGCCTCCGTATCATGGTGACTGTTACCCCCGTCCTCCGATCGCCGCGTAGCTCGCACTATCACCCCATCCGGGGGGATGTCCACCAGGCTGGCTCTGCGAACGCATTGCTGGAAAATGGGATGATCCAGTTCTTGCTCTGTGTTGCATTTGAGATCGGAGCCTGTCCATGTTACGCCCAAATTAGCCAGATCATCTGCTATCTGGTTTGCCTTTCTTCTGACATGAGAGGGAATGACTACTAGATTGGGAGTCAGTAATCCTGCAATTGTCTGTAAGCCGTTTGATAATCTCCAGCTGGGCGAGATGTTGTCTGGCCGTGCTCCGTTTACTAATCTGTGCAACAGGCCTATGATGAGAAGAGAGTCCCCTTCAACAATTAATTTTTTTAAATTGTGATCAATTGCCAAATGTAGGCCTTTGATCAAAGCCCAGAGTTTAGCTGTGTTATTAGTGGTGCGACCAAGGGGACCCGCTCCAATAGCAAGAATGCATCCTGAATGGTTTCGGAGAACCACTCCATAGCCAGCTGCTCCAGCGTTGCCTTTAGAGGTGCCATCAAAGTTCAGTTTGACGAAATTTTCCGGGGGGGGAGACCAAGAGTGAGGGTTGTTGTGAAGGGCCGGGCGTGAAGAAGGGAGAGGAGCTGGAGGGGGGTGGGAAGGAGCCCAAATCTTGAGGACCAAGAGTTCAGAAGGGGGGAAATCCAAATCTGCTCTGGACTAGGTCTGAAGATATAAGGTTTCCATAATATTGTGTTGGCATTGCTGCCAACACTGCTGCCAGGGGAGAGAGAGGTTTCTGAAGATTCTTCGATTTATCTCTTTCCAAATTTGCCATATTATGAAGCCTGGGAGAAGCTGCCATACACGGTTAAGGATAGGCGATTGGAATGCCGCATCCCTCCAATTTTCAAGAGTCTCAATGATGTTGTTCCTGAGGCGATCCGAGACACGCATGATGATTGCCACTTGGTCCCATATTTGGGCAGAGTAAGGGCAGACGTTCAGGAGATGATTCATGGTTTCCTCAGCATTTCCACAAAGGATGCAGATAGAGGGTCCTGTGAAGCCCCTTTTGAGTAGATTATCCCAAGTTAGGATGCTTGAGTGTAGGACCAACCAGAGAAAAAGAGTTACTTTCGGTCAAAGTTTGAGGTTCCAGATTTTTGGCCAGATTTCTGAAGCCGGGGTAGGCTCATTGCAGGTCTGAAGTCGATAGGCTTCGCTCGTGCTGAAGGTGCCCTGTGTACCATAGCCCCAACGCAAAATGTCTTCGCCCTCAGCTCGGGGGATTTTCATTTGGCCAGCTCCTCATTCAGAGGTTCTAGGTTGATTTGCGCATCCAAGCCCATGTGATCCCTATCCACTTTCCAGCAGCGCCAAGCTTCCTCTCTAGGGTTGTTCTGCCAGTAGTCCGCAACCATAATTAGGCCTGCTTGGGTTGCTTGGTTACTTATGTCACGAGCCCATTCTTCAGCTCCCAAAGCGGGCCATTGATGCCAGGAATCCTGCCAAAAGAGGGCAGATTTTTCGTTACCTAATTCCCAGAATGCATGCTGTGTGATCATCCGCCTGTTCTGTTTGGCTGCTGTCCAGATCAAGGAGCCCTGATTATCCCCATCCCAGCGAATGAGATTTCTTTCTGCAATACTTGGAGCGTATTTTTTCCTCCATAATTTAGCCCATAGTTCCTTTGGGTTTTTAAGCCAGCGCCACCATATCTTGGCACTAAGGATCTTGTTCATTATGGCTGGATCCCTTAGGACAAGCCCTCCTTGTCCTTTAGGCTTATAGAGCTTGTCCCAGCTGACAAGTGCAATCTTCTTCTCTTTGGCTATACCTTGCTAGAGGAAATTTCTTTGCAGATTTTTTATGGCCGTAAGAACAAATTTTGGGGCCGCCAAAGCAGAGAAGATGTAAATCGGGAGAGCTTGAAGGACAGCCTTAAGCATAATGAACCGACTAGGGAGGTTTAAAGCTCTGAAAGTCCAAGAGGAGAGCCGCTTGGAGAAGGAAGACAAGAGGTGTTCCCAAGAGGAGTTTCTCAGAGCATTGTCAATCAAGGGGATGCCAAGATATTTGGATGGAGGGGAGCTTCTTCTAAAGCCGAGGATGGTCGAGATGTGACGCTGGATTTGAAGGGGGGTGTTGAAAAAGAAGACAAGGGAATTTTCCTTGTTTCATTTTAGACCAGAGGCTGCCGAGAAGGTTTCGAGGATCTCCTAGAGAGAAGTGGCTTCTCGGACTGTAGGGATGCCCATTAAGAGAGTATCGTCTACAAACTGGCTATGCGAGATGGGGGGAGAGATGTCGTGTAGGGGTAAACCCTCCAGATGGTTATTTGCCAGGGCTACTTTAATGGAGCGGCTTAGACCTTTAGCCATGATTATGAAAAGAAAAGGGGAAAGGGGATCGCCCTGTCTGATCCCTCTGGAGGGGGAGAAGGGCTTTGTGGGGACACCATTGAGGAGAATAGAGAAGAAGGTGGAAGAAGTAAGGTTAAGAATCCAGGTGACCCAGAATTGATCAAAACCAAAAACTAAAAGCATGGCTCTCATAAAATCCCAGCTGAGCTTATCAAAAGCCTTCGAGAGGTCTAATTTAAGAAGCATACCTGGGGTTTTGGTTTTCTGAAGGGAGTGGATTACTTCGTGCACAAGGATTACGCTGTCCATGATCTGCCTGCCTTCAACGTAGCCAAATTGCTCAGGAGAGATTATTGCTGGTAAGATTGGTTTGAGCCTTCGAGCTATCACTTTAGTAAGGATCTTATAAATGACATTGCAGAGCGCGATGGGTCTATACTTCTCGGG
>JASDQU010309656.1:132667-144431 GCA_032191745.1 Picea mariana
ATGGAGTCTGCTACACAGCTCTCTGCTTCTCTTCTATGCTCTTCTTCAATAATTTTCATGCTAATGCTACAATACACAATGAGGGTGTCTATATCCCGTTTCCCTCTTGCGCTCTAAAACCGTCTAATCTAACATTAAATTCTATCTACCTCCATTTACTACTATAAATGCCTTCTACCTACTATGTATGATATCAAATCGCTCAAGGTCCATTTACATTATACAAGTGCGCTCCTTCTTAATTATCTTATTTAAGATGGCGCATCAATTTTAAGCTAATTTCAAAATTTGCACTGGCGCTTGTCCAACTGTCTTTCGCTTCCACGCTGGCTCGCTTGAGATGCTCCTACATCACAATCAAACAAGAATCACAAAAAATGGAACATTTTTCATGCCAAGAAATAAAAAACATTTTTTCTAGGAACATATGCCTTGAATTTATGTCACAAATTTTATTTCCATCGAACGAATTGTTTTTTCATTTCCATGCCATGCCCTTCCTTTCCCTTTCGTGTTATTCCATGACTTTCTAAATGACACCTTCTAAATGGAATCTTTGGCCTTTGAATGAGATATGGGCACCATTATAAACTTATAGATACAATGGATAAAACAAAGAGTATTGGAAACTAAATGAACCATATAACACTCATGAGCCATGAAAAAGTCCTTGAATCACTAGAGAATCCAAGGAGAGGGGAAATGTAGCCTTTGATTGGGATATGGGTCCCATTAGGATGTTTTGTGCACTAAGGATGTGTATTGGGGTCTTAACCATGGTAAGGAGAGGAAATAAATGACCTCAAGTCATATATAGTTATTCTAAGGACATAGTCCATGAACATGGCCTCAAAGCACCACATAGGCTCTCTCAGAGGTATCTTTGATCTCTAAGTGCAATATTGGAATCTATATGAGGTTTTTGATACTAGTGATTATTAGGTAACTAGTGGTTTTTAATAGGTTTTTGATACTAGTGGTAACTATTTTCATGAAACATATAAGGTATTAATAGGGTATTAACCATGGTCAAGTCTAGGGATAATAAGCTCCATATGATGTAAATTAAGTTTCTTGCTCATGGTTCAAAGACAAAATTAGGTGTTGAACCACTATGCATTCCCTTTAGAGAGTATATTTAGCTGCCAATTGAAATACATATTCCATTAGAAGATTTTGTTGACCATGGATGTGTTTCAAGGCCTTAACCATTTTCATATGGGAATTAGTATGAGGTTTTTCATAATATATGGTTCTTGGGACAACACCTAAGGTCCAAGGATAAAAACCAATGTCTAGGGACCAAAATATTCTTTTGTGGCTCATGGACCATGTATAGGGTTTGAAAGCACCACACAACCCCCATAAATGGAATCATTAGCCCATAAGTATAATATGGAGACCATTATGATGTTTTACATGAGAAATATTGGTATCAAGGCCCTAACCATGGTCAAAGAAAAACCACTAACATGTTAGGGAAAACCACATAAAATTATATTTTAGTACCCGATACATTGGAATGTATCCTTGGAGGTAGTGTCTCAAGAACCATATACTATGGAAATTTTTACCATGGTCAAGGCCTTGAAACCCCATCTCAGTTGAACAAAATATCCTAATGATGTATCCATCCCAATTGGTGGCTAAATATTCCCTCAAAAAGGTTTGTAGTGATTCAATATATACTTTTGTCCCGTGAGAACTAGAATTTGCATTTAGGTTATATGGGCATTTTTTCCTTTCTCTACCACAAGTAAGATTGAGGATCCATTCCTACTATGAGAAACCTCCTATAGGCACGCTTATACGACTCAAATTTAAAATATCCCTTTTATAGGGTGTTTCTAGTGTTTCGAGGTTATGTTCATGGACCATATCGTTAATATATTTATATAGGACTTGAGGCCCTTTGTTACTTCCCATTAACATGGTCATCACTAGAGACCCTTGTTTGGTGCAAAAAACCTCGTAGTAGAACCCATATCTCGATTAGAAGCCAAATATCCCCTCTAAGGGGTCGTTATAGTGTTTCAAGGACTGATTCAGGGACAATGATACTTTAAGGTTTCATTAGGTCTTAAGACCCTTTATTTTCTCCTATAATCATGGTTAAGATCTCGAGACCAATCCATTATGTTTATAATTTTATAATAATGCCGATATCTCATTCAAAGACTAAATTTTCCATATAAAATGTTTTTGTTATGGTCCAAGATTTGTTTAAATGGATTATGAATCCTATTAAATTAATTTAGATCATATGGTCCACGCTTTCCTTCATTTATCGCTATTTCCAAGTCCCTTAGACCCATCAATATTAGGAAAAATATATTAATGGTGCCAAAATGGCACTAAGAGGTCTATGATCCAAGTTTGTTTGGTGGTTTGAGGTTAATTGCATGGACCATGTTCCTGAAAAATTAATTTTGGGACAAATTCCTTAGACCCATATCTTGTGTGCAAATCCTCCTAATGGTAACCATATTCTACTCAAGGAAAAATATGCTTTTTAAAGTGGATTTTGTGATGGTTTAAGGAATATTTCATGTCCCATAATACCTATGAAATTTATTTAAATATAAAGGAACCTATTTTTGTCGTAGGAAAATTCTCCTGCAGACACGTGAATGTCCTCTTGGATCCTAGACTCCCATTACCAAGACAGAAAAATGCTAACATTGAACACTGACATTCTTTTAAATGTAGCTAAACTAGTCAGAGGAAAAAGAGGAAGAAAGTATGATTTACCTTCTTATAAAGCTTGTCCTAGCCCGGTCCAGGATGAACTTGATCTTTAGTCCCTTTAATGAGATCTACAATTCAATAGACAACAAAGACAATGCATGCTTCCTATTATACAAAGATTAGTTTAAACTAGATTTATCAAGAAGAGACAAGCCTATGCAGTCAAACACAAACTTGAAGGAAACATGCCAAGCACATATTAATGAGAACATTACAAGGCACTTACAATCTGTAGATGTAGATGCATCAGCCTCTCCAAGGCCTCCTTGTCCAACCTCTTCCTCGAAAGATACACAATGAGAATGACAATACTTTTCGCTAATATTCCTCCCCTTTTCACCATGAGAATGCCTCCTTTTATAGGCTTTGAGAGTCTCAAACACCCTAGTTATCTTTCGAATAAGTTGAGGATATGACTCCATCAATTGTGGTATCTCCCTTAGATACAACCTAAATATTGGATTCGAGCCAAACCAACTTGGACCATTTCTAGCTGTCCTTAGAGATAAGGGAGATTTCTTCCCAAGATTCTCTCAACCAATCGGTGCTCCCTCAAAGCTAGAAATGAAGTGCTATAGTGCTCCCTGCTAAGTGGACAAGGAGCGCTAACGCTCCCTGCATGTGAGAAGGGGAGCATTGATCTCCAAACATTCATTGAAGATGATCATTCTTCAAGGCAAAACATTGTGTAACGTTGCCAAATGATGTGTTTTCCTCTTCTAACATGCCTTAGAGGGTGTATCAAGTGTTCTTATGGCATTGTTTGCAATGTGACATATGCAAGATGAAAATACTATTTTTGTGACACTTCTGACACTTACGATAATGATAATGGGACATTATTGAAGTGAGAAATTTTGATGTGTAATAGATTATCCCCCAAACCTCGAGGTCAGAAGATGAAAGTTTATGACTGAAGTGCTTTGTATATTTTTGAAGAAAGGGTATGGAGTCAGAGAGCCTAGTAGAAGCTGCAAACAACCATCAAACAAATGTTATCATATGTTTCAAACATAAGGCAGGTATACCTATGCTTGAGTGACAAAGGACTCAAGGTATGGTCGCCAAAAAATACACCGTGGATGCATGATGATATTGACTAAGGGTATAGCCACCAAATATACAATGTGGATATATACCTCCATGACATGAACTGATCGTAGCCACGAGAAACACACAGTGGATCTATGAGATAAGAAAACATATCCACAGACCAGTACAAAGTGGATCTACGTGACAACATATCATCATGCTCAAAATATCTCCTTCGTAACCTGGGAAAGCAAATAACAAAGTGAAACTTCAACCCAGGGTCTTCGTCCCAATCTCAATGTAGTACAAATTTATCCATGTGAATAAGTCTTTTGATGTCGAACGTGGTAGAAACCACTTGATTACCGGTCAATGAGGTAAATCGTTAACAAGTGTGAGAGAAATCACCAGTGATGTCAATGACTCCCAAGGTACTCTAGTACAATCCAACGAATGTGAATAAATGATCAAAAGTCGAACATTCGTGGAGTCATCCGATCAGAGGTCAATGATGTAAACCCACTGTTGAAGGCAAGAAGGCCTACCATTGAGGCATGCATGTCCCAAAGTACTAATTGGTTTCTAAGTCAAATTCTTAGATGGTGTGTTGAAGTTGGTAGGAAAAGACTCGTCGAATGAAGGCCTTGATGTATCCCCCATCATTGACACGAAACTGATATAGAGATGTAAGATGGTGAATCAAATGAGTATGGACTAACATGGGTATTGAAAGTGGAAATTTCTGATGGTTGAATCTCGAGGCCGATACTTCCCTTGAACACTGAGGCACAACATGAATCAACAGCATAAATGTAACATGGACCAAAACATAATGTAGTGGATACTGTGACATTCGTTGGGTGACCCCAAGGAGTGAAAAGACTCAGGGGATTGGTTCAGTGCAGAGTTTCAACGGGTTATCCAAGTGTTCAAGATGCAGGTAGAAACAACGTGTCGTGTTCAAGGTTAACTGCAAGAGTGACTTGTGACAATTCTTAAAGATAGTTTGGCTTGATTCCTTCAATTTTTCCCCCATTCAGATAGACGAGAGCCTCTTTTTGTTTTTATGAGATCAAGGAGGATAACACATGCTCGATATAACTCACCTTCCGTAAGTCCCTCTTCCTTTGTTTAATGAACTGGAAGAAGTAAGGGTTTGGTTCCATATGGGCCCTTCAATGTGTGATTTTAACGAGTCCAGAGAAGGAAAACTCATTGGTTTTTCATATTTAAAGAATCTAAAAAGAACTTAAAGGTTACTCCAGGGTTGTCCTTTTTCATAATTTTAATCTGTGAAGTCTGAAAAAGAGATAAATTGCTACTCGTGAAATGCCCTTTCAAAAAACCTTTTAGCGAGTGTGAAAGGAGGTAAGATCATTTGACAATATTTGTATATAATTAAAATTGATTATTTGGATAGGGGTTTTGTATTTTTTTTGGCAGGAATTAGTTGGAATGGGGTCATGTAAATTTAGACAAAATTTCTATTTTTTGTTGTTTAAATTGTCTTTCTGAATGCATAAATGGATTCAGTGTGCTGAAAAACCCTAGATGACTTGGATTATACAAATTTAGCCATTCAAATCTGCAAATCCAATCATTCATGACGGGATTTCGGACAAAATCAAACCAAAAAAGTGGCTAAAAAAACCCAGAAAATAAAACGTTTAGAATCAAAATGTTATATTAAATCTCCTTTATATTTAGATATATCTAACAGTTAAACAACTTAATAGTTTGGTGATTCTCTGTGTCCTGAAGTATAACTATAGAACAGTTAGACAACGCCATAGTTATAAAAAAGTTAGACAATGCCGTAGTTTGGTGATTCTCTCTGTGTCCTGGAGTATGAACTTGTAGGCTATTGGCATCAGAATCACCAACCGATGGACCATAGAGTGCTGTACCTACCTGCTCGATCATAATGAGATTGATGATCTCCTGCCATCTCAAAGATTCCATATTTGACTGTGCAGTCAGCGTCATGAGGACTGGAAACGGGACGCATGTTCGAAATTGGCCGCAGGTTAATAGCCTGCGTCGTTATTTCAGCGCAGGAAGCAGAACTTATCAGCCCATATTCTGGATCAAACTCCATAGGTTGATAAGCAAAATGGTTAATCACATCATTCGGATGTTTTGGATCCTGAAAATAATAGATCTGTTGGCTAATCCCGACGGACTTCAGAAAAGTCTGATACTGACCGGAAAACGAAGACATCAATCTTAACCAATGAAAATAAGACATGAACAATGGAAATAATTTCATCAACTTCTGCCCGAAATATAAATTTCTGTACGAAATTGCTTCTGTAATTTTAATTTTCAAATGAAAATTTATAAACATATGTATCCCTTCACCTACAGGTACGATTTGTCAATCAGGCAAAGATGGCTATATGCCTACAGGTACGATTTGTCAATCAGGCAAAGATGCCTATATTTACAGCAGGTTTGCCTTTGTGTTTTCCCTTTAGCCTACAGGTACGATTTGTCAATAAGGGAAAGATGGCTATATTCAGAGCAGGTTTGAATTTGATTTGTCAATGAGGTCAAGAGAACTATTACTACATCAAGGTTTTCCTTTTAACCTACTAGTTCCATATACGAAGACCACCTACAATGATATTTATCATGTGACCTACTGTTTGCAGACACACGCATCTTTATCATATATGTTTTAATCTGGTAGTCTGCACAATACAATTGTTAATAACCATAGAAAGAGATGCATCAATCAGATACAACAGACCTACTGTTTGCGGACACACGCATCTTTATCATATATGTTTCAATCTGGTGGTATGCACAATACAATTGTTAATAACCACAGAAAGAGAGATACATCAATCACATACAACACATCGCATCACAGCATATATGAAAGATGAGGGCATTGATAATATTTTATTGTTTAACCAATGGAGAAATGGTTTTACCAGGAGAGATCTCAAGCGTCTTAATCTCAAGTGTATGTAACCTCCAAATAGATAAAACAGTAAGGGTATGTGTTGTGACAACCCAATCTCCACCTTGACAACAATTTAGTGATGAATGTGTGCACAAAGTTGGTGGACGAAAAAGTGGCAACATCTCACTAGAGACATCCACTAGCTCCACTTGAACTAGCAAGTTCCTATGCCATACCATTTTTAACTTGCCACAGCCCAATTTGTGCCCATTTGCACACATGGCCATAGCTTTTTTAACAACATCGAGCAAAGAGATAGGAGGAGAAAAATCAAGATCTTGCCACCTTGTCTACCAGGTATATTTGATTTCTCTTATTTTCCTCCCAATTTAGTAATTTTTACTTTTATTCAATTAATTTAATATATTTAAAAAAAATCTAAATTATAGAAAATTTTAATCTTATAGTGCAATATGAACTAGAAAATTTATAGAGAGTAACTTCTTGCATTTCCTAAAATTTTGCCTTTAAAAATAACTCTAGAGAATTTACAAGAAATGTGATTATTTCATGGTCTTTTTTTTTTAATTTCTTAAAATATGTATTGATGTTTTTTGTAAATTTGTATTTTAATTAAAAAAAACGGACCTGTTTTACATGTCATGCCTTATTAAATTGATGAGGGGTTGGCCATATGGAGAGCAAGTGTAAATGAATTATGGGGCTCAAGAGAACCTAGGAGAGAGTCCTTGGCCACTTCATTGGACGTCATTGTGAGGTCCATTGCAGGTTCCTAAGGGAAATTAACATCTATTTCTCAATACAGGGCTAGAACGTTTGATTTTTACCACACTAGACTCAATAGAAACCAAGTCATATACTTGGGTATTTAAAAGCAAGAACTTGTGTCTATATTATTGATTCCTCAACCATTTGTCAACAAGAAACACATTTGCATTGACTGATGCATCCATCCACAAATAAGTCAACACTAGATGGATAGGTGGTACATGGTATTTGATAAACGTCCTTGTAATAACAAAGAGGTTCCTTTATACATTTTGAGAAAATTATGGGAAACATTTGTTATGGGTCATCATCTCAACTACTTTGACATTGGTGACTTCCAAGGAGTGGTTCGAGGATCTGCACATGACCGAGAGCATCTTAGAGCGATCGTATGTTAGGTCCTCGTCTCCCCAGGTAAAGGCTTGATCCCCCTTCCCAACATCCTCCTGTTGTAGAGAGCAAGTAGATATATCATCATTGACTCAGAGACTAATGCAAAATGGTAGCTTTGTTGCACTATCTTGACGAGAGGTGCCTGCCGGTGACATTGACATTGATAGAGGGGTCAGAGTTTCACCCCATAAAATAGAGTGCAATGAGAAAAAAACACATGGAAATAGTAGTTGTACATGTGAACCTCATAGATGCTCGAGTTGTGGGCATACTTTCTATGGGCCTATTGAGGCCAATGGACAACAGAGCTTCATGGAGGAGGTTAGTGTGTTAACCACCTCTATGTTATTTTTCGTTATATATTTATATAATATTTTGTGTATTTATATCGATAATTTATTGTATGTTGTTTTGTACTTGCTACACTCATGTAGCAGACCCTCTACACCCATGGATGCATCAGGGTCTATCTCCACCACTGATGCAATAGAAGAGACATCTTGCTCGATCGGTCTATCCCATAAATTGATATCACATTTTATAAATTCACCATAATGATTTCTTTATTTTATGACATTCTCAATTTTTTAATGTTCTTGTGTTTCTACAGGTTGTGGGACCAAGCGATGTTGAGCAATTTCCACCTGGGATGGAAAATTCACCTGCATCACACGTATCATGTGTAGAGTTAAATATCATTTAAATCTCAAATTTGGTGTACTTATGTTTTTGAATTTTACTATTTTGTATTAATAATTCAATATTATTAATATGTATGAAAATTGCTAATATTTTTGCTAGTTTTAGTACTAGTCCACTACCTAGGCACCTGCCCACATATTCTCGGTTACCTTAATCCATGTCAAGGGTTATTCCATCACTTGTAAAGTATGTGGGGGTCCATCGTTTCCCTCCCCTAATATCTTTCTTATTCCATGCATCCTCAGTGGATGCACCCGCAGACCACCTGTCCACACCACCTCTTCCATTGCATCCTTCCATAGTGGATGCACCTATATTTTACCCACTCCTCCCATTTCCATCTACACCAGCCACCAAGTTTTCCAAAGTGGAGGTTTCCTCGGAGTAGCTTGTACAGTCGAGTGCTTCACCTGTCAGCGAATCTCCATTGAGTCCTGAGACATTCACAGTGAGATAATGCGTTGATGCTATTTTTTTTGTGTATCATGAATGGAATTGATTTATGCATATTTTTTAAAATTTCATGATTTGATCATTTCAATTGACTCATGGAAGCATCGCAGGGAGATTAGGGTCAAATAGGAGGGTAACACCCTCACAATTGTTAGTACCATATGCAGTGAGTTATCTTATGTTGAATTCCAAAGTATCATTTTGTAAGTCTTTTAATTCACTGTGGAAAAATACTTATAACAATATGTTTCTTTGTGAAGTCTCTATAGTGACGAACCACGCCCATGCCCAAAACCACTTGAGGTGCTTCTTCGAGCAATAGAAGAAAGATCATTTTCTACGATGCTCATGAGGGTGGTGAGGGTGGAAATGGTCAATGAGAGACGAATGACCGCCATTTGGTATCTGGGCCACCATATGGATGCTTTTTTGATAGGGCACATGTTGTTGTTTTGTATATTGGGCACGAGGTGCCATTTTGTAAAAAACGTACAATTTAGATGATGTTGAATATATATATATATATATATATATATATATATATATATATATAATTTGTATTACATAAAGTAAAATCAAAAAAATGAGCTCTGCAACTAGGGTTCTGAAACAGCAGCCGTGACACTCTGCCCCCAACCGATGGCTGCCCCGCAGGGGCCCCCGAATCATAGAGAAGGGTTGCCGACAGGCGCCTCTTACAGCCAGGTTATCACCAACATGAATGCAGTAGCGAGATTGAAAAGGCCAGAGTTTGAGCCGCCCCCTGACCTGCGTGCGACGCTTTTTGAGGAAGGAACGTTTAAGGACCGTGACATGGACATAGATCCTGACAGGAGGATCGCCTCGGCCAAAGCTTCGGCCCCTTGGATCCCCAGAAAATGCATACCACAAGCACCACAGGCTCCAAAATATGTGGTCAGATCACCGTGCATTGAGGAGAAAAAGCAGTATATGAGAGACAACGCTCTGGTAGGAAAGTTCCTAGGGCTTTGGCCCTCAGAAAGAGATCTGATCAAATGGATTCACCATTGGTGGAAGCCCAAGGGTCACTATGACCTGCAGCTGGGCTCCAAGGGTTTTTTCACCATCATCTTTCATAACTTGGAAGATTGCAACTGTATTTTCGACGGAGGTCCATATTTCTACAACTCGGTAGGTCTCTTCCTAAGATTTTGGACAGAAAATTTCAGCCCTGAAAAAGAGGACTTCGCCCATGCACCAGTATGGATCAGACTCTACTCCCTACTTCAGGAATTCTGGGTGGAGGAAGTACTAGCGGGTATTGGCAACACCATTGGCATTTATGTAAAATCTTCGGAAGCCACGAAGAAGAGAAGGTACACGTCATATGCAAGAATTTGTGTTTATCTGAACATTGCTAAGCCACTTCCAGAATCCATAAAGCTGGAGTACTAGGATGAAGATTGGTCTCAAACAATAGACTATGAGCACATCCCGTTCCGCTGCAGAAAGTGCCACGAACACGGTCACCTCTTCAAGGAATGTCCTCTCAACAAAGTTCACAAGGAGGGGAACCCAGACACCGGCAAGGACACGGAGGGCTTCGTCCAGGCAACAGGGAAAAGATGCCAAGGGAACAGAAAACAAGCGAACCAGGTAAGTACAAATCTCCCCACTAGTAATAAATTCGATACTCTGCAAAATCAACCGAAAAAACCCAGCTTTGATACTATTCCAAGCGAGCTATCCCCACCCAACGATACCCAAGACGAGGGTTCGAATGCCGCCACACCCCCACAGTTCAATACAACCGCTCTCCATACTCAGAGCCCGATCCAAGAACAACCAGATCTGCAGGAAATCGACGATGGGGATGAAGATATGATAATAGAGGAGCAAGATCTTGCCGGGGTAGACTTAGACCACTTAGAACATGCATACAGAAATCAAAAGTTGTACACTATACCTAGGGATCAAATGAGGAAGGTGCATAAAATTTTCCTCAACTTGTCAGCTGGATCCACCGCCCGAGCAGGCAAAGCACTGGGGATCCAAGGCAGCCAATCCAAAAATCCAAGCAAATCTCAAAAGGAGGAAAAGAAGAGAGGAAGAAAATCCACAAATAAACTTATACAAGAGATAGAAAACTTCATGGTGAACTCAGGGCAGGTCAATCTGATATCAGAGAGTTTTCCTCCCCTCCCCTCCCACCTGTCATCATGAAGATTATCTCGTGGAACATAAGAGGTATTAATGGTCGTAGCAAGCAAAAGATGCTACGGGAAATGATCATAGCGGAAACACCAGACATTGTCTTGCTCCAGGAAGCGAAATGTACCTCAGAGGATATGGACAGGATACTCCCCTACTACTGGAAACAAGGAGGAGTAGCCTCTATAGATGCCACAAGAACAGCCAGAGGCCTGGCTATCCTGTGGAACACCAATTTAGTGATGATGGAAAATTTCTGGGCCACCAAATGGACCATCACAGTAGAGTATAGGCTCATTGGATCAAATCGGCCTAGGCACATAACCTGTGTCTATGGACCCGCCAACCCAGGGGACAAGCAATCTTTCCTTCGCAGCCTGCGTTCTACCTCCAGCCTTACCCAGCTCAATCAATGAATTATAGGGGGGGACTTTAATATCATACGCACCCTGATGGAAAAAAAAGGCGGGTCAAGGAGACTGGATCGGGACTCCTGCGAGTTCAATAGCATGATTGAGGAGCTTCACCTCATTGATCTCAAAACTGGTAATGGCTACTACACCT